>PVKS010025339.1:0-29971 GCA_004027875.1 Aplodontia rufa
CTAGTCCCCACCTCCACAGATGAGTGGAGACAATCGACCCTTAGATCTCTGGGTTAAGCTGATTTTACTCATCATGATCTCTTCCATAACCATCCATTTACCCTCGAAGGCTGCAATGTCATTGTTTCTAATTGCTGTGTAATATTCCATGGTATAAATGTATCACAGTTTTTGGATCCATTCTTCCTGTGAGGGACACTGAGAACCCTTTTAACAAGACTGAGGTGATATCTCATTGTGATTTTGACTTCAATTTCTCTGATTAGTGACGTTGAGCATTTTTCATATATTTGTTGCCATTTGCTCATCTTCATTTGAGAAATACCCATTCAGGTCTTTTTCCCATTTTAAAATCAGATTATTTGCTTTTTGATATTAAGTTATTTGAGTCTTTCTATCATCTAGATATTAATTCCTTATCAAATGCGTAATATCAGAGTTTGTCTATTCACTCTGTTGGTTGTTTGCTTGGCTGTACAAAAGCTTTTTAGTTTCTTATAATCCCAACTATATATTTTTGTGTTTGCTTCCTGTGCTTTTGAAGTCTTACAAAAATTTTTCTTACTCATTCTAAAGTCCTGAAGCATTTGTCCTATTTTCTCCTTTCTCCTAGAGGTTGAGTGATTTAAGCTTTGTTCAACTTGAGTTGTGTGTGTGTATGGTAAGAGATAGAGGTCTAGTTTTATTTTGTTGCATATGAATATCTAACAGTTAATTAAACAGATTACCCTTACCCACTGTATTGTCTTAGATCCTTGGTCAAAATCAGTTGGCATAGAGGCATGAATTTAGTTATAGGCTTTTTATTTTGTTTCATTGATCTTCTTGTGTGTTTTTATGCTAATACCTCATTGCTTTTACTACTATAGCTTTGTAGTATATTTTGAAGTTGGGTAGTGGTGATGAGGCCTGCCTTGATCTTTTTATTTGAGATTGCTTTGATTATTTAGAGTTTGCTGTAATTCCACTGGAATTTTAGGATTTTTAAATTTTCTATTACTATGAAGAATGCCATTGGTATTTTGGTAAGGATTGCATTGAACCTGTAGGTTTTTCAGGATAATATGGGCATTTTTAACTATACTGATTTCTCCAATCCATGAACATGGGATGTCTTTCCATTTTAGGGGGATGCTCTCTTTCTTTCTTTGTTTTTTTTTAATCAGTGTGTTACAGTTTTCATTATAGAGATCTTTCCATTTTTTTGGTTAAATTTATTCCTAGATATTTTATTTTTTGTAACTACTGTAAATAAGATTGCTTTCTTGATTTCTTTTTGAAATAATTTGCCATTATCATATAGAAACATTACTGATTTTTGTATGTTGGTTTTGTGTCCTGAAACTGCTGTGTTTATTAGTTGTAATAGCTTGTAGCTTTTTGATAAAATCTATGGGGTTTTCTGTATATGTGATCAAATCATCTGTAAAAAGTGACATTTTGGCTTCCTCTTTTCTAATTTAATGCCCTTTATTTCTATGAACCATATATATATATATATATATATATATATATATATATATATATTCTTTTAAAGAGAGAGGGGGATAGTGAGAGAGAGAGAGAGAGAAAAAGAGAATCAACTTTATTTAGTTTTTCATGTGACTTTTGTTGTTCCAAGACTTCATTGTATATATGGGTTTGAACCCATGTCCTTACACATGCCAGGCAAATGCCACAATCACTGAGCAAGTGCTCCAGCCCCGAACCATTTATATTTAATATAATTATTTATAAATTTAGGCTGAAGTCTGTCATTCTGTTTTTCTTTTCTGCTTCTTCTTTCTGTTTCTCATTTCTTCTTCTTTTCCTCTCCCATTCTGTAGGTTACTTGAACATAGCTTAAAAATTCCATTCCAATTTATCCAATAGTGTTTTTGACACAACTTGTGCAGACTTTTTAATGGTTGTTCAAATTATGTTATATATACACATATGAAAGTCTACTGGTGGCTATTGATATTCAAGAAATCTTATCTCCCTTAATGTATATCTTTATACTCATCTGAGTGAAATGTCATTGCCTTACTTCTTTTCTAATACATTGAGACAGTTTTATGTCATATAGTATTATAATCTTTTCTTCAACTCTCAAACAATTTAGAAAATCAGAGGAGGTGCAAAAAAACTATTGTATTTACTCATGATTTTTCTTTTCTTGTTGTTCTTTCCTCCTTCCAAGTGTCAAGATGGTTTGGTTTATCAAGTCTTTAGTAATTTGGAGAACTTTATGTGGCTAATCTTTAAGGTAGTTTTGCTGGTGACAAATTATATTAGCTTTCCTCCATCTGAGAATGGCTGCCTCTTCATCACTCTAGAAGGATATTTTTTGCTGAATAAACAAATCTTGATTTCCAGTCCTTTTATTCTAGCACTTGAAGTTGTCCCTATGATCTTCATGATTTTTGATAGGAATTATGGTGTCACTTGAATTATTTTTTTCTATAGGTAATATGTCATTTGTCTCTACTGCTTTCAAGATTTCTTCTACATTGTAGTTCTCAGTGATATGCCTAGGTGTGGATTTCTTTGAGTTTATTCTGTTTGGAGCCTGCTCAGCTTATTTTTCTCTGACAATTTTGGAAAAATTTCGATCATTATTTATTTGAATATTTTTTCTACTATGTCATCTTCCTCTTTTCCCCCAAAACATCTATGTTATAAATATTAGATATTTTGTTATAGTCTCATATTTCCATGTTATTTTTTCTCGTTGTTGTTCAGAGTGATTCATTTCTATTGTTCTATCTTGGGGTTCATTAATTCTTTTTGTCCTTTCCGTTCTACTGTTGAGCCCATTCATTGAATTTAAAATAATTATCATATCTTTTAATTCTAACAAATATATTTTGGACTTCTTTATATCTTCTATTCTATGACTGAGACTGTAACTTTTCATTTATTCCAAACATGTTGATAATTATCACTGAAAACATTTTTATTGTTCATTCTTTAATATCCTTCTTATAAGACTAACATTTACGTCATACTGTCCATATCTGTTATCTTTTTTCATTCTAGTTGAGAATTTCTTAGTTTTTTTAGTATGCGAGTTATTCTTTCATTGGAACCTGGACATTATGATTATTATGTTGTGAGATTTTGGATATATTCAAATCTTTGATATAGCTGTAGTCCTCTGACACCATTCCAGTGGGAAAGAAGAATATCACACCATTATTTCCAGTGGGGATAAAAAGTCCAGGTTCTGCAATAATACTGAGGCAAGGGCACTATTTGTTATTGATGGGCAGGGGTGTAGGATTACACTCTCCATTGTCCATCCACTAATACCACTGACAGGTGGTGGGAGGGGAGCCCCAATATTGTTTCTACTGGATATTGGTAAAAACTCTTACTCCCCACTAAGCCTCTTTGACACCAACTTGGGTACCTCAGTAGCTCTGGATGGTGCATCATTTTTCTGACCCCACAGGGATAGGCACTTTATTACCACCCAGTGGAGATGAAGCATCAGTTCCTTTTTACTTTATTTATGTTTTTAAAGCAAGAAAGGGAGAGTGGGAGAGAAAGGGAAAGAATCAATTTTTCTTTTTCTCTCTGGCTTTTGTGTCTCTGACACAGTTGCATATGTGGCGCTGGGGTTTGAATCTGGGTCCGCGTGCGTGCCAAGCAAGTGCTCCAACTGCTGAGCTCCCCAGTTTTCCCATCAGTTCTTTCTCGATACTTCCCTGACAGTTCCATGACCGAAGGATTAAAGTGGCTAGTTACTGCTGGTGAGAGTAGGAATGTAATTTTCTTTTGTTGTTTTTGATGGTAGAGGTTTGTATGTGGTTGTGGTTTTTGTTATTGTTGCTTTTTGTATGCAACAAATATAGCAGGTATTCACTAATTTTTTCTCTTTCTTGGTTGTCTATTTTCATTAGTCATGATAGGAAAGCTTTTGAGAGGACAGTTTTGGTCTGTGCCTGTGGGTGTTTCCAGGTTGTTGGCTTATTTATCACTTAGTCTGAGATAGATGAGGCAGAAAGAAAACCCAGAGAGCTCATTGCTCAGAAATAACCATGTTTCCAGTTACGAAAGCATTTCATTGGTTCAGATTTTCAAATTGGTTTGCTTTATACTTTTCCTTTCCTAGGGGCTCAGGTTTTAGCATTCTTAGGTTTTCCAGGTCAGTTGGTATTTCTCTGT
Organism: Aplodontia rufa; assembly: GCA_004027875.1. Lineage (NCBI taxonomy): Eukaryota > Metazoa > Chordata > Mammalia > Rodentia > Aplodontiidae > Aplodontia > Aplodontia rufa. Next base: position 4,153 of record PVKS010025339.1, read on the forward strand.
CTGGTTGTGGCTGGGACTTGGCTTCCTGATGTAGTTGATAGCACATAGGCTGGTTCTGCCAGTGTTGAAAAACTGCAAAGTAGGTTCAAATGATGCTATGAGGCTGAATTGACACCCATCCTTCAGCAAACCTTGAAAATGTAACAGATTCCAACATCTTCTCATGACCTTTTATCTCTTCCTCCTCCTAGCCCCCATCACTCTTGCCCAGATTCCTCCAAGAAACTTAGTAGGATTCCTGGATTCCTCTATTGTACTTCCTCATTTTCATTCATTCACTCATTCTTTTTTTTTTAAAAATTCAGCAGCCAATGTAATCCTGCTAAACTTAAATTTGAACATTTTCCAGTACTGCTCAAAATCCCCTAGTGTCTTTTCATTTTGCTCATAGCCAAAGCCAAAGCCATTAGAACACACCATGCCCTATAGAATCCAACCCACCTGAGTTGTCATGTACAACTGTGCAGCTCCGGGAGATATTACCATTGTAGAATATCCTGTGTCACACGCCAGCTCTAAGCCTGTCTCCCTCTCCTTGCATCTCTCTGACTTTCCCTCCTACTATTTTTCTTTAATATATTCTGTCTCAATCCTCTTGGCTTTCTTACTGTTCCTCAAACATGCCACACACACTTCAGGGCTATTTCCCTTGTTGTTCTCTCTGTCACCCCTCAGAAATATATAAGGCTTCTTCTGTGCTTTCTATGGTTTTGATTTTATTTAAATGCATCACCCCAATAATTCTTGCCCTGGATTACTGAAAAATACATCTAGTTTTGCTGTTTTCCTTATCCTCTTTTCCTGTTTTATTTTTTCCCATAGCACTTAGTCCCATATAATACAACTGTGCTAATTTATTATTTTATTTATCCAGCCCTCAGCCCAAGTAAACTACAATCTCAAAAGAAGGTGTTCTTATTTCTCTGTGAGGGAGGTCTGTTTTATCAGTTATGTCCACTGGTACCTAGAGCTGTGGATGACATAGAGCAGGTGCCCAATACATGTCTGTACTTTTGGTTATATAATACTGTAATCTCATATTACTATCTCTGTATTCTGTAGAGATTTAACCTGTCTTGTTATAAGTGAAAAGGTGTTTGTAACCCTAAAATTCTGGGAAAGAATGAGAATATCGTGAGACATGGAATTTACATGATAGAAGTTAAATTGGATTGAAAAATTATATATATGTGTGAAAGATTTGTATCATATTGCCAAAATAATAAGAATAACATTTAAAACACTTGTGGGTGATTATAATATCAACCACCCACCATGATGCAGAGCTGCCATGATTATGTAGTCAACATGAATTCGTTAAAGCTGTTTTGATATGGAAGCAAAAATATTGCCTATTGAAATGCTTTCTGTGAGATCACTTTTTGCACCTTTTTAAGAAAGCGTACATATGTGTAATTTTAGAATGCATTAGGAATGAAGAGAAGCTAAGAAAACATATTATGGGCCAAAAATACATAAGCTACTAAGAAATTTAGCATTGAACAATGCTAATGACTTTAAATTTTAGTCTTTTAAGGATTAGTAACAGAACAAAGGAAAAATTTGTGTTGCTCTATTTTGATAAAGATATGAATTTAAGCAGAACAACAATATGCAATGCAAGATTCAAGGTGAACTTTGGAATTACAATATGTGCAGGAAGTTGCCATGAATTGATGTACCAAGCTTATTAGTATTCCCATACCAATCTCTCAAAAAAAAAATGTTACCTCTTGTCTTTTGATTCTGAAGTTGTTAATTGAAATGTGTGAACTTTCAGTCTTGAATAGAACATAATAAATAAAGGAGTCAGTGACATACAGAATGTGTTATCATTTTTCTGTTGATACTATCAAGCCAGCAAAATAGCCCAAAGTTGAAAATCTATAAACAATCCATCTGTTCAGGGGTCAGAAATAGGGAAAACAGAGTAAGCTCTAGAATAGCACATATAAAGCATCAAAAAGCCTCCAGTCTGCTTAAGTGTAGCATTATTTTTTTTCATTTTTTTTAAATATTTTTATTAGGGAGTTGAGTTATTCTACAATCATAAATGCATATAAAGTAATAATATGATATGCATGTTCTTAAACTAAAATTAACCCCACATCACCCACACTCCAGACTCTTGATTCTTCTATATTTCACCCCTATAAGTGATATAAATGCTTGGATTGTGAATTTTCCAGAATTAAATGATTGCATAAGTATATTTGGATTCACAGGGGGGTAAAGAGTATGCTACATTATTGATTGTCTTCTTAGGTTCCTCCCTAGTCTCCCTCCTTCTCTCCTTCCCCAGTGTAGCAATATTTGGGGGCTTGTGATAGTGATTTATGTGGAGCAAAAAAAAAAAATCAACATTAAAAAGAAAATTCTTCTTGGACATTATCTTTGTAACTGTGCTTACTAGGAAATTTGCATTTCATAAAACTTCTGGTTTGTCAATGCTAATTTAATCAGAGGAATAAATTGGAAATAAATGTACAATGACTGAAAAGTAGAATCTTAATGTTTGTGGAAAGATAGGAATTGGTTAAAATTGCTGCTGAGAGCTTGTTAGTTACCAAATCAATTGTTGATTGTTTTCCTCATTATCCCCAGGTATCAGGTAATAGTGAGGATGCTGATCATGTCAGAATCTGGCTTAAGTTTCACAATTTGAGACCCTGATCTGGTTGTGATAGGGATGTTGCTACACTTAGGAAATCCAGAGTTTCATCTGATTATAGAGAAGGCATAGTCCGCTTATCTTTCTCATGTTTAAAAGAGGCCTTATAAATGGGTTTGGCAGGGCATAATGGGAGAAAAGAATTTGTGCCGTACTAGGTCACTTCTCAGAAATTTATTAGCTTTAAATGCTGATAAAATAATCAGCAGAAAGTCTGAATTCTAGCATCTCTTTTCAAATTCTTATTCAATTTAATAGCAGATGAAATTGTTCTGTTTCTTCAAGTTTTTGATTTAACCTTATTAACTTTTGGTAATAAAGACCTAATAAAATAAAAATAAGTATGAGTCCGTATTTTTCTGTTCATTTATTTTTTATATTTCTCTGTCTGGATAGAAAAAAAGACCCATATCATTCTCACTCTTCTCTGCCTTGGATAGAACTACTCAAGGAGAACTAGAGGGAGGAGTGGCTAATGATTGTTTGTACGAAGCGGGGAAATCGGTAGTTAATTGCCCAGGTAAAGTGGCAGGGAAGCAAGAAGAATTTGAAAGTCAAAAGGGACGAAGTAATGATTCAGGCTCTCATGGGAACAGAGTGAATCTATCCAGAGTACAAGTCAGAAAATTAAAATGAATCAAATCCAAAGGAATTGCTATAGTTTGGATATGAAAGGTCCCCAAAGACCCATGTGCTGGAGCCTTGGTCCTCAGCGTGCCACCTTTGGGAGGTGGTAGAGCCTGTAGGAGGTGGGGTCTTGTGGAAGGAAGCTAAGTCACTGGGGGTGTGGTTTGGAAGCCAATACTGGGAACTTGGCAACTCCTCTACTCTCTCTCTGCTGTCTTGCTGCTATGAGGTGAACAGCTTTGCTTTACTCTGTGCTCTTTGCCGTGATGTATAGTATGTTACCACAGTCCCAAAAGGAATTGGCCAAAGAACAGAAAACTCTAAACTGTAAGCCAAAATAAATCTTTCCCCCTTTTGAGTTGTCTCAGATATTTCATCACAACCATGAAAAGTTGACTAACATAGGAGCCGTTGGAAGCAAGCCCCTAGCAAGGATGGATACAGGATTTGAGGAATGCACTGTAAAGCTAGCTGGTATTCTCAACCCCTTATTAAAAAGATAGATTCATATTTGTAGGGCTGTAACGATATCCCTTGGTTTTTGGACAAAGCCTAGTGATATAACTGGGACTCCAGGCCTACCCTTCCAAGTCCTTTGTCTATCAAGTTCCTAAGGGACTACGTTCCTTTCTTTACTTTTATTATTATTTTTTAATTTTTTAAAAAAATTTATTAAGGAGTTGAGTTGTACAATCGTAAATGCATATAAAGTAATGATACGATGTGCATTTGTTCCTAAAGTAGAGGAACACTTTGCCCACACCCCAGTCTCTTGATTCTTCTATATTTTGCTCCTACATGGATATCAATGTTTAGATTGTGAACATTCCAGAACTTTCTTTACTTTTCTGACATGCAGGCGTGATTGATGTGGATGTTGGAGGCCTCTTTGAGGAGCAGCCACTTTAGACTCACTCTCTTTGCTTTGCTGCCGCTGTCTAGTTGTCTTGCTCATGCACGCCAGCTACTATACCTCATCTCTGTCCTGTTTAACAAGGTGAGGAATATACCCTGATCTGTGTTGAGAACTATTACAGCTGTCCTTTGGCATCCAGAGCCTCCAGTGGATACCAAAATCCTCATGTGCTTAAGTCCCTTATTAAAAAAATGGTGCACTATTTGCATATAATCTATGTAATCCCCCATGTACTTTAAATCATCTCTAAATTACTTATAATACCTAGTATAATGCAAATGCTATGCAAATAGTAGTTATGATACATTGTCTAGGGAACCACAGTAAGAAACATATCCATGTATATGTGCTTGGTACAAACAGATTATCTGGTTCTTGAAGTATTTTCTACCTGTAGTTGGTTGAATCTCTGGGTGTGGAACCTATGGATTAGAAGGGCTGACTGTACCAGCCTATCCAAGGTTTCCTGGTTCTCAAATTTCAATGTCTTCTGGAAATTCTCAGATCAGACCTGTGTTTATATATACAGATTTTTGAATTAGTTTAATCAGTCAAATACAGATCCTATGTAATTTTCATAGAAATTATCTGGACCAAAGCCCGTATGAGTCAAGTGAGGTGCATGAGGCCTTTTCTTCAGGGGCAAATATAAAAAGTTGCCAAAAATATTCAGTCATCAAAATATGTAATATTTTCATGCAATTTTTTATTTTATCTTATTTTGATTTTTTTGAGGGGGGAATATTGAGGATTGCACCAAGCAGCGCTCAACCTCTGACCCCTGAGACAGAGTCTTGCTAAGCTGATGAGAACCTCCCTAAATTGCTAAGGCTGGCTTTGAACTCATGATCCTCTGGCCTCAGAAGTGTTGGGATTACAGGTGTGCGCCACAGCACCCTACTTCATGCAATATTAAAAAAAATTAGTAAAGATCTTCAGAATAATAAAATGTAACTTCTTTGTACTGGGGATTGAACACAGGTTTACTTTATCACTGAGCTACATCACCAGCCCTTTTTATTTTTTGTTTTTAGACAGAGTCTTATTAAGTTGCTTCAGGTCTCACTAAGTTGCTAGGGTTGACCTAGAACTTGCAATTCTCCTGCCTCAGCCTCCCAAGCTGCTGGGTTTACAGGCATACACCACTACCAAAATTTTGGTAAAAACAGAATCAGTCGTAGCACTGTTATATGCTGTATTGGAGGCACAGGTGAATTGTAAAATCATAACTGATAGTTTATCATTCTTTGTTGAAGATTTTTACATAGTATTTATCCAAAATTTTAACAAAAATTTTGATTTTTAAAAATACAATTTAAAAATGCTGAGTTTTATGGTGTTCTTTAAAGTTTTGTGCTTTAGTTAGGCCCTTTATTTGCCTTACTTTTCTGATCATATTATTGACCATAGAAAATACAACACATTTATAGTTCCATTTAGGGAAAATAAATTCTTCAGTGATTTTGAGTTCTCAATCACAAATGTGGTATTTTTCATGCCACCTTCTATATCCTGCAATATTATATTTTTAAATGAAAATTAAGCACTTTTTATTTTATTTTATTTTTTTAAATTCACTTCTTTATTCAGTCCAAGTTAAAATATTTCAAAATAACCAGATCTACACTGTTGTATAACCACAAATTGGCTTGATGCTATCATGTTCATTTTATGCTGATTTTCAGAGAAAAGCACCCCTTTGTAGGTTTTGTGTACCACCCGAGACTGAAACATGAAGAAGGCACTATAAGCCAGGATGATGACTGGGGATTAGTGGCCGGGAACCTTGTCAGTTCCGGTAATTAAGCACTTTTTAGAAATAACTTCTAGTACCTTGTGATATTTCTTATGATTGGGTTTCATTTTTTGCAGTAAATGATTATTTTTTGCAGCTTATTGCTGTATTCATGCATCCCCTCCTTCTTTCATTCCATAAATAAGTATTGGTGACTTCTCTGTGACAGACATTGTTCTAAATGGCAGTAAACAAAACTGGTGAAGGAAGACTGGAAATAATCATGTAAGTCAATAAACAGAGAAGGTCAAGCAATAAAAATGGTCATGGGAAAGCTAAAACAGGGTGGATTGACAGAAAATGATTAGACGCAGGGTAGGATTGGGTTAAGTTACATACAATTGAGACCTGAATGTCAGGAAGGAGGCACATGTCTGAAGGTCTGAGAAGCATTGGATAAGTTTCAGAGGCTGTCTAAGTAATGTCAGGATGGAACTTGGGTATCTTTACCCTGTAATTCCTCAGGTTTATCTCATTCTCTAGAACTTGAAGCTCCACTCATATACTGTTTTTCTCTCATTTACTTATTCATTCATTTATTCTCTAAACCAATAATAATTTTCAACAGTCTACTGAATTCCCTTTCCACTTTAGCACTAAAATATCTCTGAAAAGAAAATTATTGATATACTAATAATGATTAATTGAAAATTGAAATTTAACAAGTACCACTACAAGAGCACCAATAAAATATATATAAATTTTACAGACTATATTTAAGAACTATATTCTAAGAACAATAAATACTAATGAAAGAGATCAAAAAAGACCTCAATAAATGGAGGATGTGCCATATTTGTGGACCAGATGACTCAATTTGGTTTAGATCCTAATTCTTCTCACACTGATCTATAGAGTCAAGGAAACAACAATGAAAAACCACAGCAGGATGTTTTAAAGAAATCAACAAGCTGATTTTAGAATTTATATAGAAACAGAAAGGAAGTAAATCCATTTATAAGATAATCTGGAAAAAGTTAACCTATAGAAACAGAAAATATATCAACTGTTTTCAGGATCTGGGAGTTGGGTTGGGGATCTTTCTTTCTTTCTTTCTTTCTTCTTTCTTTCTTTGTTTTTTTTGCAGTTAGTTATGAAGATGTGTTTTGTTTTTTTAAAGTACTGTTCTATACTGTGATTATAGTGATGGTTACTTTATTTGTATGTTAAAGGTTGCAGGGTCAATATTACTATATATAAATTATATACTAATTTAAAACAACAGAAACAAAGCAAATTATAGAGATACAGATATCTAATTACGTAGATATGATTTTTTTTGCCTTTGTGTGTGTGCACTTATGTAGTAATCACAATACAATTTAGCAATCTGTTAAACTTCATTAAAAAAATTGACTGGGTGAAACCCCATGCTCTGGGAGCCATTAGTTTAGGATGGATCTACTCAAAATTTGTCTAGACTAACAGCACAGCAGTGCCTAGGAGCTGGATGGAAATGCAGTTCTCCAGCCCCACCTACTGAGTCAGAAACTTTGGGGTGGGGCTCAGCCATCTTTGGTTTTCCAAGTCTTCCAGGTGATTCTCATACACTATCCTTTGAGAGGCAACACGATGCTTCTGGTGTTTAGTATGGGACACTATGTTTTGGGCTTAGGAGTAAAATAAAGTTGCTTTTGCATTCTGGATCTTTCATTGTGCAAAGTACATAATCTTTTAGTGTTTGATGTGAAGCATTGAATCTTTAGGGTTTCTCTGGTCTCTAAAATGAAGATTTTAATATCTACTTTCTAAGATTGTTCTTCAGGTTTGGACAGAATAATGTTATTAAAATCCATAGCAAGGGGGCTGGAGCAGTGGCTCGGCGGTTACTTGCCCTGCATGCTCGAGTACACGGGTTCAAACCCCAGCACCCATGTACACAACTGAGTGTCAGAGCAACGAAAGCCATGTGAAAACTAAATAAAAATTGATTCTCTCTCACTGTCCTTTAAAATAAAAAATCCTAAGCAAGGTCTGAAACACCACAAAAGCTCAATGAAAGGTAATTAACTGTAAATGTTATCTGATTCACATTCTTGAATTTTTGCTTTGGTTTTGATAATTGCACAAATTTATCTTAAATAGGCATTTCAAATTGACATATGGCTATAACTATTTGCATTTATGTAAACAATGAGTCCAAAATTCATTAGATATTTTCTTTTTCTTTAATGCTTCCAGTGGACTTTATGTCTATTCCTCCTTTTTATTAGACTAAATGCTACAGGAGGAGAGAAACTCCGGATGGTGCTTTGGAGGCAGAATGTGTTTCCATATTGCGAAAGAGCACCTTTATTTGCTTATTTATATTTTAGTCAATCATTACTTGGACATTTGCAAAAATGGAATGAAAAATTAATTTAAATGAAAAATTAACTGACTAACCTAAGGCAGAATACTCAATAGCAGTATGAAACCTTGTTCTCCTGGCTATGACTCACAATCTATTTTCAAAATCATATTACGAGTTTAAAATTTAATGTGTATATGTGAAAGTGTGTGTGTGTTTGTATGTGTGTGCGTGTGCATGTGTGCGTGTGTGTGTATTTGTGCTGAGAAGAGTTAATTGAAAAAGAGGACATAGGGAAAAATGTATGACTATCAGAGTGACTGAGCAAAATTTAAAAAACTGCTCTCCCTCACTAGCTAAAATATAGAGACTTAACAATTTTTTCAGTTTATCAAGTTAGAACTAATGATTTCTAGAGATTACTTTTTTTGCACTTAATGTGGAGAGGTCCTTGATATTATCCCCCCCCTTCTGTTTCCTGCAGGTGGCAAGAACTTATTTAATTATTCATATGACTTAATAATGCAAGCACTTTTCAAATAGGAAAGACTTACCAGAGTATTTCACCATATCCTTTCAGTCAATATTCTGGAGATTTATTACCTTTCCCTTGATTGGGAAAGTAGCAACATAACAAATTTATTTTCTATTCGAGAATGTTTCCTTGCATATCTGATTCAATTTAATGTGAAAACTGAAATGGAATCTTTTGCAATGATGACTTTAGATTCTACTTTGACTTGTTCCCTGTGCATGGTCACCACTGCAGAGAAGTAATAACAGCAACCCAGACTATAAATACATATTTATCTAGGATTCCTTCTTGAGTGAATATCAGCAAAGTGTAAAGTTTTCTTGAGTAGAATTTTCTTTGAGAGGGCAGTTGGATTGTCTTCCACAGTGGACAGATTACACACACACACACACACACACACACACACACCTTCCTTTTCTGGAAGGTTCAGTATATCACTTGGTCATTTGTTTTCCTTGTCCAAAAGGGAAAAATTACTTAAAGAAGTGGATATTTCTCCAATCCTGCTGATCACTAGCTTAATTTGCAGGAGAGATAGCATTACTCATTTCTATTTCATTGAGATTTGCAATGTTTTACTGTTGCAAATCTTCCAACTGTTTTGGAACCAGTTTTGGAAACTTACTGCACATATCAGAGCTTTGTAAGAATCCATTTATTTTCCCATTTTGTAGTGTGGCAGGCTAGGAGAGGAGCTGCTGTTGAGAACTTGCTACTCTGCCACCCAGAGTTTTGGTAGCTGATAGCCTTCCTTTGCAGGATCTGCAGGATCCTCTTCTGTTTTGTTTAGACTGAGAACACACTTTCTTTCTAAGCAGTCTCTGGTCAAAATGAGCAGGCAGGACTACCAGGACCTGGCCATTTCTACCTGACATGCAAATAGACTCCTCCAAAGTGCAATCATCGCTTCAGAACTCCCACGGAGTTGGCTAGTATTTAAACTAATCTGTTAGCTTGATGCTCTCCTTGCCAAACTTTGCTTCCTTTTTGTGTTATCTTCCACAGTCATTTCTTCTCACTAAGCTACCTGCACTGCTAAATTGTCATCTCAGCATTGGCTTCTGGAGGAATGAACAGACACAGGACTGAATTGTAAAAATTCAAACAAGACAATAGTATTTATACTAAAGAGCAAAACTCCCTTCCAGCAGTATGCTTTCCATGTTCCCATCTCCCTCCCTACTCCTAATACATCTGGCCTTGAACTGCAGTTATTTTATGCAAGTAGAATCTTTCAGTCAAGCATAGGGATTAAGGCTCAGACTGGAACCCCACTGCTGGCTGAGCTGCCTGCACTCACAAGTCATTAGCTTTGTGGGTGCCCCAAGTCTTAGTTCCTTCATTTGCAAAAGAGGAAGGAAATAGTGTGGTTTCATGTGAATAAAAGTATTCTTAAGCATAAAACCTTTTAGAGCAATATTTGTGAAAAATAAATGCCATATGACTTTGCTATTGGTAATAGTAGTATGTATCTGGAACCTAATTGCTTTATACACTTAGCAATACGTTGTGAGAATCTTTCTACCCTCATCTGTTTTTTTTTTTTTAATGAGGAAACAGGAATTTTTCTAATTAATGATTTTTGCTTTCTCTAAAAAACAACATTTTGAGATAAAGTTGATTTATAATAAACTGCACTTACTTCACACTTATACTTAGATGATTTTTGGTATATGATTGTGAAATCACCACAATCAATAAAGTAAATATTCTTCACTCCCAAAGCTTTTTCATGTTCCTTTACCCTGACTATTCCCTGTTACTTTCTCTCCAGGCAACCACTGATTTGCTTTGGGGCACTATGGTTTAATTTGCATTTCTTAGATTTTATACAATGGAACCATAGTATATACTATAGTATATGCGTATTACATACATAGTAGGTGCTATATTTTCCCAACTCCTTTTACTGCATCTAATTTTAGAGAAATTCATCTATATTTTGCATATATAAATAGTTTTTTTAATTACTGAGTAGTATTCCATTGTGTGAACATGCAACAACTTGTCCAAGGTGACTCAAACAACACAAATGTATTTCCTCATACTCTGGAGTCTTGAAGTCCAAGGTCAGTGTGCTGGCTGATTTGGTATCTGAGGAGGGCACTGTTCCTGGCCTGCAGACAGCCATATTCGCTTAGACTTCACTTGGCTTTTCTTGGGCATGTGTATGTGGACACATAAATCCCTCCATCTTTCTCTTTTTGCAAGGTCACTATCATGATGTCGCCACCTTCATGATCTACCCTAACCCTAATTACCTCCCAAAGACCCCTTCTTTAATTACCATCACAGTGAGGGTGAGGGCTTTGTACATATATGAATTTTAAGAGGATATGGCTCAGTCTATTGCAGGTTATTTTCACTATTCAAGTGTGACAAATAAAGCTACTGTGAATATTTGTATACAAGTCATTGTATGAATATATAATTTATTTTCTCTTGGATGAACACCTGGAATTAAAATGGATGGGTAATATGGTGCAAATATGTCTAACAGTTTAAGAACTGCCAAACTGTTTTTCAAACCATGTTGTATTTGCACCATCAATGTATGATATTTTAATTCTGATAAGGCTTGATGTGGTTAGTGTTTTAAATTATAGCCATTCTAATAAGCATATAAGGGTATATAATTTTGGGTTTAATTTGCCTTTCCTTAATTAACAATGATATTGAGAATTTACTGATACGCTCATTTGCCATCCATATATGTCCCTTTGTGCAGTATTTGTTCAAATCTTTTGTCTATTTAAAAATTCATTTTTATTATTGTTTTTAACTGTTCTTTGTATACATATATGTGTACATATATGTTTTCTGATTTTTTTAATCAAATATGTGATTTGCAAATATTTTCTCCCATTTAATTCTCTTACTAGTTGTTCAAATAGCAGAAATTTAGAATTTTGATGTAACCTAATTTACATTTTTAAAATAGATCATACATTTCATTCATTTAAGAACTCTTTGCCTATCTCCAGGTCACAAAGATTTTCTCTTATATTTTATTTAATTAAAAAAAATTTTGTTACTGGGATGAAACCCAGGGATTCATGCATGTGAGGCAAGTGCTCTACCACTGAGCCACATCCCTGCCCAATTGTTAAAAAAGTTTTGGGGCAAGATCTCTCTGTGATGATGAGGTTGGCGTTGAACTCATGATCCTGTCTCAGCTTCCTAAGTAGCTGGGATTATAGGTACCACCATGCTTACCTTTTCTTATATTTTCTTCTAATTTTTGTTACATTTATGTTTTATGTTTACATCTATGAGCTACTCTCAAGTTTTTATATAATACAATATATGTACAAAAGTTCTTTCTTGCTTTAGTTTCTATTTGTTCATGAAAATCCAACAGCTCTACAATCATTTGTTGTACACACTCTTCTTCTCTACTAATCTGCCTTTGGCCCCTGTGCCTATCTTTATGACATAACCACATGCTCTGGATCATAAGTCTTCAAATCAGAATGGGTTAGCTGTTCAATTTTATTCCTCCTTTTCAAAGCTGTTTTGGTTTAGAAAGATGACTTCAAGGATAGGCGAAAAGGGAAGAATTCAGCTTGTGACATGATTTCTTTAGGAGAATTATTTTAAGTCCAATTAAAATGTCACTTTGGCAGGAGAGCTCTGCTTGGGTCTTGGCCATGTAATTGTGAACAGAAGGTGTGATGATAGCAGGTGCTCCTCTGGCCACCAGCCTGGAGAAGAAGGCTTGTTGTGAGAATTTATTGACACAAGCAATGTGATCATAGTCACATAGTCAGATCCATTTTAGTGTAGCGTCTGAACCTCAACTCTCTGAAGCACTTCATGCCTCACAGGACTCTCATGGGCACTGCTTGCTGTAGCTGTAAGTACCTGTAATAAAGAATTCACCACTATATCCTCAATACTGGAGTTTGCTGCTCAGACCTTGCCTTTGGGATGCTATTGCCTCATTACTGCTGCCATTCCTTGAAATGCCACATTGCTACAAATACAGCAACATAACTCCAAGTTCGTACCCAGGGATAGATGGAGGATATAAATTTCTCCTAGGGCTTTCATAGCAGTGGGGGTCAAAGCCAACAAGTAAGTCAGAGAAGGCTCTTGCAGAGAATATTAGAGAAGGTGCATCCTTAAACAGCCTGCTAGAGGTAGCAAGGACTGGCCAGTGGAGTAGATTCAGCTTCTAGATTATTGGGAGAACATTCTTAGTTTCACTTTTCTGTAGCATTTAGGAAAAGGGGTCAGGGATGATCTTAGAAACTGGTCACTAGAATATTCCAGGTAAGGTGGACGCTAGTCAAAGTATCTCAACAGGCAAAGAATGTGACAGATGTTTGATGAGCTATATATGGCGATAAGCAGGTCAGAAAGAGAAATGGATTATATCAAATGCATATGTGTCTGGTGGGGGAGTTCAGTGAGTCTCATAAAGTTTGGTCAGGGAAAATAAGCTTTATAAATAAGGCATTTAATGCAACACCCTTAAAACCATATAATCATATTCCAATCGATTCCACAAGCACTTAATCCTTAATGGGAGCTGGGAATATAGCGATGTGTGATAAGTCATAGACCTTGCCTTTCAAAACTGTATGAAAGGCCTTGCCTTTTGGTCCCTCCCTTCCTCATGCAGCTGTAGAGCAACACAAGTGACTGAGGAACCTCACATTCCCCGCCTATTACAGGAGCTGGTGGAGAGTTAGACAGGAAGAGAGAAGAGCTCATTATGGAAACCAGTCAAATGCTTTGAGGTCTCTTTTGCTTTCTTTCTCCTCCTTCTTTCACTAATAACTTGCCTGGAAATTGACAGCAAAATGTCTGATCAGAAACTATCATTCCACACTGCTTAACGTAGCTCTCAGAGAAAACTTTGTTGTAGATAATTGTTCCTTTCTCCTTGTTGTTGCATTTAGTGCCTTGGATTTCCCAATTTTAATGAGCTGCCAATTTTCATTCTTAGGGAGGAAAGAAAGAACACAATAAGCATGTAAACAAAGATGTAAAAAAGTAGCTACAAGTGAAAAAGTAAGATGTTGAACACTTAGATTACAGACTTTTGTTGATCAATGTGTTTGTGAATCAGAATTAGATGCACACGATGTGTTTCTCAGGTTTCTGGACAAAACTCATTAAACTTTTCCAGGGGCTGTCTACATGCATTGGTATATTAACAAAGAGCTGCCGCATTCTATTGAAGACTGGTATTAACATGGTCCTGGCTACTTCCTTAAGGTCAGCAGCAATGGTTTGGAAAAATTCTCTCCTTCCTGTGTCTTTAAATACACTTCAAAATGGCAAATCCCATAGAATTCTATTTATCCTAACCAAACTCCTAAAGAAAAAACCATAGTTTTCTTTTAAAATTATTAATAATAGTAAAAGCAAACATTGTCAGGTGCAATAGAAGTCTTCTAGAGATTATTACTCCAGGAAGTCCCTGCCTTACCCTTGTGAGGGAGTAATGTGTTCCATGGAGAAATGCAGCAACAACTTCACCAAACACATGTCTGGCCTGTTCCATGTGAACACTTACGCTGCAATCCATACATTCTTTTTCTCAAAGGCTCAGTTGAGCAATGAATGAAGTAAAAACGTCTGAATACGCTTTGTGACTTGTTCTTATAACTGTTCAAATTTAGTATCATTAACCTTGTTTTCTAAAAATGAAATTGAGGTTTAGAGAAACAAAGTAACTTGCCCAAGGTCTGATGTTCATTAAGATACGGAGAGAACTTCAAGTCCATGACTGGCTGCCCTGAATTCCATCTTTCCCCAGGTATACCTGGATGTCTGCAATGTTTCAGGAATTCTTCCTGGGACAGATTTTATATAAATCCATGGTTGTTTTCAACAAAGGACTCTGCTGTGTGTTTAAAATATCCATCATCCAGATTGGAATGGCCCTGACAGATATGGAATCTTTCAAGCAAACAAGGTCATAGATTTCCAAGAGAATGTCTATGGCTTCTTCATTCCCAATTCCAAGGGCTAATGTATTCATGATATTTAATTTATTAAGTCCAGTCTAAAACTAAAACTCACAAATAATGTAGAGGGAATATAAATAGATTCCATGGATGCATATTCTTGTCTACCTCAATTACTGGTAAATAAGATTCTATACAGATATTCTTAATATTTTATTATGCTTCATATCTGATTTATCTTTGTTTATATTTAATATAACTACATCAAATCTAGCTGTTTAGAAATGAAATACACATTTGATTTGTTCTATACTTGAAACACTTATTCTTATGTGTCATTTTGTGCAAGTGGCACTTCACAGCTATGGCTGAAGTAGAAAGAGTAGTCAATAGCACTTCTTTTTCTTTTTTCTTTTTTTTTTTTTTAAGAGAGAGAGGACAATGAGAAAGAGAGAAAGAGAAAATCAGTTTTATTTTGTATTTCATGTGGCTTTCATTGGTCTGACACTTGGATGGATATGTGATGCTGGGGTTCAAATCCCAGTCCTCATGCCACCAGACAAGCACCATAACCACTGACCCACTGCTCCAGCCCCAGCATTTCTTAATTTATTCTTTATATACCTTATGAGTTGAAGCAAGTTTTTTTTTGTTTCTGTTTTTCTCATTTGATTCAGGATCTTATTCAATTGCCATTTATCCCTATTGTAATTTCTCCATCTCCAATATGAAAGCACCAATAAATATTTTGCCAATAATTACACTTATTCTTAGATTGATAGTGATAAGATCTGGGAGGAATAAAAGGTGCTAGAGCATATAGTTTGTTATAATAGCAACAAAAAAGGGAAAAGCATATTAGTCTTATTGCCAATACAAGAAAAATAAGAGAGGCTATAATTGTTTATTATTGGAAATTTATATTCTATAATGTGAGAGGAAGAAAATACCACAAAGGCCACATGTCAGTTGTACTTAAATGCAAGTCTCTCTTTTTTTAATGCAGTCTCTTTTTATCAATTGTTCCCTCTCTCACTCTACAGAAGTATGTGTGTGTATGTGTGTGTGTATAAGATTACATAGTATCTCCTTTATTATTTCAGTAATCCATGATCAGAAAATATTAAGTGAAAAACTCCATAAATTTTTTAAAATTAGAACTTTATAGTTATACACAGTAGTTGGGTTGGGTTTACCCTGGAAAACTCATATGTGCATGGAATTCAATTCCAGTTCATTGTTTCCCCACTTTTCCCTCCTGTCCTCCCTCCCCTCTCCCATTCTCTTTCCTCTACTCTACTAGACTTCCTTTCACTTGTCTATTTATTTATATTTGACAGATTCTTTTACTTGTGCATAAAGGTGAAGCTCCATGAGATATATTTATATGTGCACATAACATGACTTTTAAGAATTCATGCTACATTGCCTCCCCTTACCCATCCCTCCTCTCTGCATCTTAGTCTCCTTCTTCTACATTACTGATCCTCCTTTTATCTTTATGCTACCCTATTCTTCCCTTCTCCTTTCCTTTATTTTACTCTAGCTTCACATATGAGAGAAAATATTACCTTTGAGTTTCTGAGTTTGGCTTATTTCACTTAGCATGATATTATCCATTTCCATCCATTTACTGGCAAATGTATCAGGCTTTAAATTGTGCATCATTCTGAGTAGTTTGATGAAATTTTGCACCATCATTCTCCATCCTTCCCTGGACATTGCTTTGTCCAGCATATCCACATGATGTGTAGTACACAATCTTTGTTCACTTAGCAGCCATCTTAGCTATCAAATTGTCTATCATGGCATAGAAGTGGTTATGTTCACATGACCCTTACAATGGCCACAAAGTTCAAGAGACCTGATGCTGGCAATTTGGATATGCCAAAGAGAAGCCATGTGAGTGATTTCTGTAAGTAAAAAGGTGATGATTCTTCACTTTGTAAGAAAGAAAAAAAACCACAAGCTAAGGTTGCTAAAATCTATGGGGAAAAATGAATCTTCTATTTATGAAATTATGAATAAGGGAAAAATTATGCTAGTTTTGTTGCCATACCTGAAAGTGTGAAAGTTGTGGGCACAGTGTATCAGTGTTTAGTAAAGATAACAAAAGCCTTCAACATGTGTATATGCACAGGAAAGAGTACTGTATAGGTAGGGTTTGGTAGTGTCTGCTGTTTTAGCCATCCACTGGTGGTTCTCAAATTTATCCCTTCTGGGTAAGGGGGAATTAATGTGTATATTGTGTGTTTATGTGCATGTGTTTACACACCATAATTGATAAAACATATAGAATTTAATTGCAATAATAAGCTGAAAACTAAAATTATTCCATAATCTAAAAATAATTCAAATAGAAATTTAATTATACATTATTTACTATTTTGTTTGCAAGTACATAATTATTGTTAGGTAATATTTTTTATGTCTTAATATATCTCTTGGAAGACCTCAAAACTGTATGTTTGCAAATCCACAACAATGAAAGATCAAGTAATTGCCTTTTTAGCCACTCAGTTGTGTGTGTAATGATGCATTTGTGTTTTCCATATGACTGCTCTTTAGAAGAGTTTTTTCAAATGTTCAGTTTAAGGTCATTCAAAGTAGAGAAAACAAAGTCAATTTTTTGTAAATGACATTCAATGCAGAATCATCACAGATCTTTTACGAGATGAAGGTCAGCTCACTGTAGGAAAAAGTGCTTACTTCATCACCATTTAGCAGCTGTCATACCTGATTTTCTCACCCAGAAAATGGAAGTAATAAAACCTACATGCAGGTGTTTTGGTGAGGATTAAAAATAAGGTATTAAGGGTAGAGCAGTGGCTTGGCGGTTAGGGAGCTTGCCTGGCATGTGTGAGTTGCATGGCATGCATGAGTACGTACGTGAGTTCAAACCCCAGCACCACGTACACAATGAAGTTTTGTAACAACAAAGGCCATGTGGAAAACCAAATTAAAAATTCTTTCTGTTTTTGTCTAACCATCCCTCTCTTAAAAATAAAAAGGTGTTACATCAACCAATACTTTCTAAAAGGCTGAAATGTACTAATCATTGTGTAAAGCAATTAACATAGTGTCTGACATAGAATAGGCACCTAATGAACAGGAACTTTTATTAATAATATGGTTCCTGCATTATTAAATTTCTTATGGTGATTATCTATTATCAGAAATGAAGATATCCTGTGAAGTGAAGTTTATCTAGTAAAGTTTCTTTGGCAGTGTGACTCTATGAACATGGTAATTTAAATTCTTAGCTAAATATACCATCTTCCAGGGAGTTGTGAAAGTACGCCTTCTTCAAATGGCCACACCCTAAAATCAAACACAGAGATGCTAGTAAAAGCCAAATAGCCAAAACTGGTCTTTGCCCTTTCAGTGTTTTAAAATTTCAATATTTCTAAGAGAAACTTTATATTTTAGGCATATGGATATCTTTTCTCAAACCTTGCATTCATGATTTTGGTGGTTAGAAGGAGGTTAACTGATTGCAGAAATCGAATGGTATACAACTGATGAAGATAAATCGAGATCATACATAAGTAGCCTAAATGATGTGAAACTAATTAGAAGATTAAGTTTTTCTTAAAAGGATTTTCTTCATCCATAACTTTTTTTTTTTTTTTTTTTAGGGTTGAGGACTGAACTCGGGACCTTGTGCATGCAAGGCAAGCACTCTGACACTGAGCTAAATCCCCAAGCCTCATCCATAACATTTTAAATAAAGTCATAAAAGGAAGGAAAATGGTATCCTAGTATATGATTTTACAATTACTTATTCCCATGAATCAGAGATGCCTGCCCAGGGCAATGTGTTCGATAAGCATCACTAAATGAAGGTAGGCAGTTATGTATGCACTAAATATGATGTTAGGCACCGAGCAATGAAAGATTTGTGAACATTCTTGGGTGATTAGATCCTTACACCGCAGATAATTTGGCACCTTGTACCATATAATATCTCTTTGACAATCAGAGACTTGAGGAGAGACTGTATTTTACATATTTTTATGTTCTCCATAGCTTTTAGAGAATCTCATTCAGAATAAGCTGTCCACAAATATCTGTTAAACAACAGTCTGACTATTGAACTGAACACATTAAACAAAACCTCATTTCCAGCCACCTTACTGCCTTCTTGTATCATCCAGTGTTCCTCTATTCATGGGTCAGGAAGAAAAACATCTGGATTTAAAGGCTGCTGCTGATACTACATCAGTAAAAGTCTGGTGAGCATTACGGCTTGACCCTCCCCACAAGGTCTGTGTCACAGCCCGTCTGCACTCCAGGGGTCTGTAACTGTGATCTGACTTCTCTCCAATACCTTAACTGCCTTTCTGTCCTGCTTACTCGCTCCTAATTAACCAAAGGTGGAGGACTGTGGCAATGCTGCCTCTTGTGTCACATCCATTTATCTATTTTTGCCAGGACAACTTGTAAACTGGAAGATCAGAGACAATTCCCGGTGGGTGTCTGCAGGAAAAGGGGAGAACAACCATCTCTGAGATAGTGGTTGCTGCATGGACCCTTGAGTCAGCATGATTTTGCATATTGATTAGGAGCAGGCGTGGGACCTGGAGTCAAAGAAATCAGGGAGCATAGTCTGCCTCTGCCACTCACTGGTGGTGGGACTGATAACTACTTACCTGCACCTTCCCCTTTCATGTTGTCTCTTGATTAAAAAATTTGCACAAGACAGTTCAGCTCTTTGGACCCTCAGTTTCCCTATTAGCAAAAACAAACAAACAAACAAACAACAGAAAACCCACAACAATAACGAATCCCAGCACCTACCACACAGGCTTGTTTTAAAGATTACATGAAATAATCCACATATTTACACTTTTCCTGGTACATTACTTTCCCTGAATAAATATCAGTTTCCTGTTATTGCTGCTCTTTCTGTATCACTTTTTAAATTTTTTAAAATTTTACTTTTTTATTTGTTCAACATAGTCTTACATATTGGAGGGAATCATTGTTACATATTCATGCACAGATGGATATTGACAAAGTTAAGGCCAGTCCTAGTCCAGCATCTCCCCACTTCATACACTCCCTGTTCTCATGTCTCCTGTGCAACACTCCCATGTTATAGATAGAAATAAGCATATATATGTATATTAATTTTTGAAATTTCTGAGTTTCTCTACCTGCATGTGTAAAGTTGGGCTTCTCATGGGAGTTGAGATTCTCCAGTTGCATTGATAACCCCCTTAATCCCTCCCTTCCATCTCTGTCTCCCTCCTTTCTCCTCTTATCTTAGTAGTTATGATTCTCCCATCTTATGTGAAATTTCAACTATGGTGAGTTTATTATTTAAACTTAGGTAACGTTTATCCTGTCTTAAATTTTACTCTAGAATCCACAAATGAGAAAAATCATTCGGCCCTTAAATCTCTGAGTTTGGGATATTTCACTCAGCATATTTTTTTCTATCTCCAACCATTTGGCTGCAAAGGCAATGATATTGTTCTTTCTAATAACAGAGTAGAACTCCATTTTGTGTGTGTGTGTGGGTGTGTGTGTGTGTGTGTATACACACACACAGCTTTTGAATAGAATGGCATTTTTAATTATATTGATTCTGCTTAACCAAGAACATGGAATGTTTTTCCATCTTCTCAGGTCCTCTTCAATTTATTTTTTAAATGATCAATAGTTTTCATTGTAGAGGTCCTTTATATTCTTTGTTGGATTAATGCCCACATATTTTATTCTTCATGAGGTTATTGCAAATGGAACAGATTTCCTGATTCTTTTTCTCGGTGGAATTACTGCTGGAGTATAGGAAAGCTATTGATTTATGAGTGTTGATATTGTAACCAGCCCTTTGCTATATTCATTTATAAGCTCTAGAAGTCTTCTGATAGGTATAGGATCTGCTAGGTATAGCAGATAGGTATTGGGTCTGCTAGGTATAGGATCATGTTGTTGGCAAATAGAGATAACTTAACTTCCTCTTTTCCTATTCAAATTCCTTTGATTTCCTTCTCTTGTCTGAGAGCTCTGGCTAGGATTTTAAGGACTATACAAATAAGAGTGGTGAGAGTTGACAGCCTTGTCTTGTTCCTGAATTTAGTGGGAATGCTTTCAGTTTTTCTCCATTAAGTATAATATTGGCTATGGGTTTGTCATAAATAGCTCTCACAAAATTAGAGTATTTTCCTTTGGTCTCTATCATCTCCAGAGTTTTGAGCATAAATGAGTGTTGAATTTTATAGAAGGCCTTTTCTGCATCAATTGAGATGATCATTTGGTTTTTTTTCTTTAATTCTGTTTAAGTGATGAATTGCATTTATTGATTTGCATGTGTTGAACCAGCCTTGCCTTTGTGGAATGAAGAAGCCCACTTGATCATGATGTATTAGTTTTTTGATGTGTTTTTGGATGTGGTTTACTAGGATTTTATTTAGGATTTTTTTGCCTATGTTCATCAGGGAAATTATCCTCTAGTTTTATTTTCCTGATGTGTTTTTGTTGGTTTTGGTATCAGGGTTATATTTGCCTCATAAAAAGTATTTGGGAGGGTTTTTCCCTTTCAATTTCATGGAATAGCTTACTAAAGAGAGGTGTTAATTCTTCTGTAAAGGTCTGGTAGAACTCTGCTGAGAATCTATCCGGTCCTGGGCTTTTCTTTTTTGGAAGGTCTTTTACTGCTGTTTCAATTTCATTACCTGAGAATGATTGGTTTAGAATTTCAATGTCTTCCTGTGTTAATTTGAGAATGTCATATGTGGCTAGGTCCATTTCTTCCATGTTTTCAAACTTGGAAGAGAATAGCTTTCCAAAATAAGTTCTAATAATCCTCTGGATTTCAGATGAGTCAGTGGTAATGTCTCCATTTTCATCTTTGATTTTGTTAATTTGCTTTACTTCATTCTTCCGTTTGGTGAGGTTGGCTACAGGTATGTCAATCTTAATTATTTTTTTCAAAGAATCAACTCTTTGCTTTGTTGATTCTTTGCATTAGTTTTTGTCCTTCATTTCATTGATTTGAGCTCAATCTTAGTTATTTTCTACCTTCTTTTGGGTTTGGGATTGAATTGTTTCTCTTTTTGTAGGGATTTGAGTTGGAGCATATGTCTGTTTATTTGGGCTGTCTCCTGTTTTGACGAAGGCACTCAGTGCTATAAATTTACCTCTTACGAATGCTTTCATTTTATTCCATAGATTTCAATATGTTGTGTCATCATTCTCATTCATTTCCAAGAATTTCTTGATATATGTTCTCATTTCATCTTTGATCCATTATTCATTGAAGAGGATATAATTTAATCTCTAAGTGTTTTTGTATTTTCTTTTGTTTTCTTTGTGGTTAATTGATAATATCATATCATGGTAGTCTGACAGGATACATGGGATTTTATCAGATTTTTTGTATTTGCTAAGATTAGCTTTGTGCACTAGGATGTGATCTATTTAGGAAAAGGATCTGTGTGCTGCTGACAAGAAGGTAAAATCAACAGATTTGGGATGGAATATTCTATAAATGTCTGTTAAGTCCAATTGATTGATAGAGTTGTTTTGGTTAGATATCTTTATTGATTTTTTGCTTTGATGATCTATCTATTGTTGACAGTGGTGTACTAAAGTCCCTCAATATTATTGTGTGAAATCAATACGTTGTTTAATGTCGTTGAGTACTTTTTCCTCATATTTGGAAGAGTTGTAATTGGGGACATAAATGTTAATTATCATTATGTCTTTTTTATTTTTTGTTAAAGAGAGAGGGACAGTGAGAGAGAGAGAGAGAAGGAAAGATAGATCAATTTTTATTTAGTTTTTCATGTGGCTTTCATTGCTTGAGCACTTGGTTGTGTATGTGGTGCTGGGGTTTGAACCCACATACTTGTGCATGGCAGGCAAGCTCTGTAAACTCTGAGTCACCACTCCAGCCCCTTGTTATGTCTTCTTGATGTATTGTTCCTTTTACTATGATGTAGTGACCTACTTTATCCCTTCTGACTGTAAGAATCGCAACACCAGCTTGCTTTCTTGGGCGGTAAGACTGGTAGATTTTTGCCAACCTTTCACGTTCAATCTGTGTCTATTTTTGGCTGTGAGGTGTGTCTCCTGTAAGCAGCATATTGTTGGATTTTGTTTTTTGATCCAGTCTGCTAATCTGTGTCTTTTTATTGGAGCATTGAGTCCAGGCACGTTCAGTGTTAGAATAGATACGTGATTCGTGGTCCCATGCATTGTGACCATTGCTGTATTTTGTACCATCTTGGATATCTTTTAGTGAGTTATGTTATTATTGACTTTCCTCTGTTTATGGGCTTTGTAAATTGTTAGCTTGTTCCTCTGAATGAAGTTTGTCTTTAATTATTCTCTGTAGAGTTGGTTTTGTGTTCATGTATGTTGCTAATTTGATCTTATCATGGAAATATTTTATTTCCCCATCACTTTTAAAGTTGAGTTTTGCAGGTTATAGTATCTTCTTCTAAAAATTATTTTCTTCCAATATTTGAAAAATATCGGGGCTGGAGCGGTGGCTCAGCGGTTATAGCGCTTGCCTTGCATGCACAAGTATGTGGGTTCAAACCCCAGCACCACATACAGAATGAAGTGTCTGAGCAATGAAAGTCCATGAAAACTTAAATAAAATTGATTCTGTCACTCTCTCTCTCTCACTCTCACTGTCCCTCTCTCTTTAAAAGAAAAAAAAATTAAAAAAAAAGAAAAATATCATTCCATGTTCTCCTGGCCTTTATTGTGTGATCTGAAAAATCCAAGTAATCCTTATTGGTCTGCCTCTAAATGTGATTTGGTGTGTATCTCTTATTGTTTTTAAAATTCTTTCCTTTATTTCTCTGTTATTCATTTTGTATATGGCATGTCTCACTGAGTTTCTCATTTGATTAGGTCTGTTTGGTGTCCAATAGGCATCTTGGATTTGAATTTCTGGATCAAGTCTGATATGGGGGAATTTTTGTTTGGCTGTTTCATTGAGAAGGTTCTTTATGTCATTCATTTGTTGTTCTATGTTTTCCCCTATCCCAATAACTCTCATGTTATTTCTTCTCATCTCATCCCATACTTCTTGGAAGTTCGGATCATGCTCAGAAGTTTCTTTTCTTGTCTGTCATCCTTGAATTCAACATTGCTCAGCCTGTCTTTGTTGTTTGATATTAATTCTTTACGAGGTGAAGTTCTATTTTCTACTGAGTTTACTCTGATATTAATATCTTCCAATGAGCTTTTATTTGGTTGACTGTGTTTTTCAATTCCATGAGTTCTACTGTGTCTTTTTTCAGAATGTTTAGCTCTTTATCAAATGGTCTCTCAGCTCCTGAAATTGTGCTCTTATTTCTTTCCTTAAGTCTTCTTTTAATTCTTTGGTTGGTTTAATAATCAAATTGTTGATACTTCTTTCTAGGTTTTCATCTAGGATCCTGTCCATGGAGTGCTTGACTGGAGAGTTGTGAGTTTGAGGAGGAGAATTATTTCCCTTTTTCCTTATTTTCAGTTTCAGGGAGTGAGGCCTGAGATCTGTCACTGGATAATGCTCTTGTGGGCTTTGTTGATGGGTGTGAAGTTTTTGTCTACTTGTGTTTTTGAGCTGGGGTACCATTTGGATAGTACAGTTTAATAACTGGCTCTCCAACCTGTGAATTTTTATGGACCTTTACGATTTCCAATACCTTAGTAGATTTAAGGGAGAAGAGTCAATATGTACAGCCAATGCATACAACATACAAGGTTGATCTGGTTACTTTGTGCCTACTATTGCTGTTACAATGTAAATTACCCCCTATCAGAAGAGCAAACAGATAGTAATTGTCTTCCATGAGAGTCCTCAGACTATCCTTGGTTTGAAAGAAAACACCCATTTTCAAATTTGGCATTCACTTCAGTTTTCCAATACCTCTGTAGGTGAGGGGGAAAAATTCTAGAGAGCAAAGGGATTATGAGAGGAAGGTAGTGAGGAACTTGTGAATTTGGAGAGAGACCAGCAAGAGAGTGGAGATGATGTAGGATATTCTGCTAAAATAAAGACAAGAAAGAAAGAGGAAGAGACTAGGGTAATGACTTTGAGGGAGGATGAGAGAGCATAATAAAGTCTAGGTGTTGCCAGAGGGAAGGGAAGAAGTGGGTACCAGAGAGGTTCATTACCTGCATACTCTACAGCACAAAGAGAAAATGCACTAGTTTGCAAGATCACAATCAGCCACAAATCAAATCATAGGAACACAAACAGCACAAGAAACAAAAGAGAATAATGCAAAACAGACAAAATAACAAAAGAATTTAAAAAACTAAATGAAGGGAGAGCTGTGAGGCTTATGAGCTATTGCTGCTGAGATCAAAATATACAGTGGGGGTATATGTTCATATCTGACATCTGGGTGGAGGCACTTCTAGGGTGAGGTTGCTGGAGGGATAGTATTTTGCTGTTCACAGCTGGAAGTCAGATTCCCAGGAGTCCTCCCAATATTCTTCTCCTGTGTAGGGGGTGCAGTCTTTCACTGCCCCTATGAATACAACCTTTTGGCCTTCCTGGGTTGAACTCCTAGGCACTTTTGTGTCTGCCTGCCCAGACTCTTTTTTTTTAAATTTTTTTCCACATTTATTAGAAGTATATTGCGATACAGGATACAGATGAGGGGGAAACATTGTCAAAACTGTAGCAATCAATGTGTATAAACTTTGATAACCAGGGGTAATGCTAACACATAGATAAGCTACTATGGGTTTCATCTATTGCAGTTTACCCCAGAAGAACTCATGTGTTAATTGGGTATCTAGTGTAGGAATAACATCGGCTTCTGGAATGGTTCCCCCATCTTCCCCATCACCAGACTCCTATGAGTTCTTCGTATACCCTCCCCCGTCCCCATCCCCTTCCCTACACTTCCAAGTTACCTAGGGAGCTTTCGCCCCTGTTGCACTGAAAGTCATTCAATTTGAGGCTTTGTTAGGTCAGCCGTCTGTCCTACTGCTTCAACATAAATTCTAGTATTAACAGATGAGAGAAACCATTCGGCCCTTAAGTCTCTGAGCTTGGGAGACTTCACTAAGCATAATTCTGTCCATCTCCATCCATTTGACTTC
>PVKS010025340.1:0-29994 GCA_004027875.1 Aplodontia rufa
AAAAAAAAAATGAAATAAAAGAATTCTATGACCTGTCTGGTCCTGTGATCAAATTCCAGCTCTATCATTTATGAAGATAAATTACCCCTCAGGTAATTTATTTAATTTCTTGGGTCTTGATTTGCTTATTTTTGAAATGCACATGAGAATAATACCTACCTGATTGGGCCTCTAGTGAGGAAAAATAATGTTGCACATTTACTGGCATATATTTCATAAATTATTTATTATTATTATTAATATAGATGAGAGTACTGGTGAGCTAGCTATCTTGTTATTGAAAAGGTTAGATCAAAATCATACATATTTGCATATTTATTAAATAATGTCAAACTACTCTGTAAAAGCGCTTACATATAACTAGATTTAGAAGAAAAAGATGCTTGTAAATGGATACTATGTGAAAGGAAACATCAGGAGGTCCCTTAAGTGATGAATAATAGTTTATGGAAAGTCAACCAGTTTGAAAGTTATTTGGGAGAAATATACAGAACAGGTGGATTGCATGACCTGTTTTTGCCCTTTGTAAATTGGTATTAGAAATGACCTAATTTTCAACCTGAGAATTTTCAAAGTGACAAATTATGCTCATTTGCCTTGTAATGATATTCTGATTATGGATTATAAGACCAATGATAGATTTATTTGACTTCTTAATGTTCTCAAATCCTATTGTGACCTTTCTATATATAAGCATGAAACAATCTTTTCAGAAACTGGTAAGTTTCATAATTATATATTTAGGTATGTATTATATAGCATATATTGTACATTATATTCATATATATTAATTACATATCTTATTCATTAAGTCTTTGTATTTTTCTCAGTTTTCACTGAGCTCCCACTGTTCAATGGGCATAAAGTCAGGCACAAGAGTTACAAAGGTGAACAAGGGAAACCAGGTCATTGTCCTCAGGCCATTTACAACTTAGTGGGGGTCAGGTCATCAACAAAAATTACATGGATAACTTATTAGCATATATAGGCAATGACTTAGATCACTTGGAGAAGTTTGAGAAAGGGACTGATATACATAAGATAAGGATAGGAGAAGTCAGCAAGAGTGAGAAAGAGAAGCAATTGAGGAGGGGTGAAAATGGTCAGAGTTTTCTAAAACAAATATTGAAGAATATTGTTTATAAAAGAATATAGCTATAGTCCATGAATGATATAGAAAAATGGAGATCATTGGAACATTGGAAGATCTTGTTCATTACAATGGTGAGGTAAAAACTAAACTGAGTAAGATTTAGGGGTTAATCAGTAAACAGATGCAGTGGCAATATACAAGAATGTTACCTTTTTAAAAAGTGTGTCTGAACAAAATGAAGGATATAACCATGTTAAGTTTTATATGAAAATACCAAAACAACAGGAATTTTCAGAAATAAACACCTAAAATCAGTCCATGTTTAATCTTATAATTTAAAATAGTTTCCTAATATATCATTCTGACTTATACCAGGAAAAATTATGACATTAATGAATAATTTTTATGAAAAAATTATAATTAGTATATGGTTTATCATTTATACATATTTTGTCTTGTCACATTATTGGTAATTTCTCTCTATGAAAAAGCATTTCAAGCTAGAATAACTTTGAAATATGGGCATATATTTCTGTTTGGCACCATATATAATCAGAATTGCTGACTTCTGGTAATATGTTAGAATTTGACTTAAGTTCTTTACAAATATTAACACATTTAATTTTCACAACAGGTAGGTCTATCTCTTACTTCAGAGATAAGAAAATTGAGAGAGATATTTTAACTAGTTCAAGGTAGATTAACTAGTTAAGGGAAAAAAAAAAAGTGTGACCCTAATTAATCTATTGTGCATTCAACTGTTTCTCCAGAGCCAAGTGTAGTAGTAAGTCTTACTGGTAGTTACAGTATTGAAAATTTGCAAATTAAAAAAAAATCTTATAAATGTTAAATTTAAATATTTTATTTCATTTTTAAGTTGTTTAATTGACAAATAATGATTGTATATATTCATGGTATATGGTGTGATTTTTGATGTACAATTTGTAATAATCATCACAATCAAATTAAAACATCCATCACCATCTTATCATTAAATCCCATGTTCTCCACCTTATATCAGCATGTTTGTACCCTTTGTCCAACGTCTTTTCCTTTCCTCTGCCCCTGCTCCCTGGTAAAAACCATTGTTCTCTTTGCTTCTATTAGCTTAACATATTTAGATTCCACATATAAGTGAAATCACACAGCATTTGCCTTTCTGAAACTTCAGGTTCATGTATATAATTGATGATAATGAAAGGGATAGAGGTGATATTGTGAATTTAAGATGAGGTAATAAGATTTACAGCAACCATTGAGATATCAAGGTAATATAGAGCACTAACAAATCTTACTCAATCATTTCAATTGATGTATATCACTAGGGGGAAAAAGAAACCAGAAGAAAATAAATAAGTCCATGTGTAAAACCAATAAGATATAGAAGATATAGCTCTTAATTTAGTTTCTTAATCTATGGAAAAAAGGAAAATTATAAATAATTAAAAAGTATGCTATATTCATGCTTACTAGTAAAATTTTTCTGGAGAAAAAACATCACATAAAGTATTTATACTATTCTTAAATATCTATACCAAAGTCCATGCATGAGAAAAAATTAATTAAAAATTGATTTTGGAAAAGCATAATAGGTGAATGTACATTTTTGTTTTTCAGAATCATTGTATTTTTGCTTTTAGTTTTCATAAGATTATATCATATCCTCTCAAAGTCATAATGCTCTAAAACTGATGTGTTTGTCAGCTCTATCATTTCTGTGACCAAAAGATCTGACAAGAGCTACATAGAGGAGAAAAAGTTTATTTGGGGCTCATGGTGTCATAGGATTTAGTCCATAGATGCCTGACTCCATTTCTCTGAGCACAAGATGATGCAGGACATCATGGTGAAGAGCATGGAGAAGGAAAGCAGCTTAGGACATGGCAGTCAGAGAGAGTTCACCAAAAGCATGCTCTCAGCAACCTGTCTCCTCCAGGCATTCTTGACTTGCCTATGGTTATGGCCCAGCTGACCTGTATCAGTGATTAATGTGCTAATCAGGTTAAAGTCCTCATATCCCCAATCAATTCACTTCTAAACTTTCTAGCATTGTCTTATACATGAGTTTTTGGGGGATACTTAATATCCACCATTCCACCTTCTTTTCCAAGGACTTGACTCCTGAGATTTAATTTTTCTTAGAATTGGCTTCACAGGGAATACAAATTGTGATATCAGATATATGAAACAAATAATATATTTATCAATTAATTTTTAGAGTCTCAAGTTACACATGTGAGTAGCTTCTTGAGTGGAAGTTAAGTTTGAAATAATATTGAATGTGGTAGTGGAGGAGGTTTGGTAGCACAAACTCCTCCAAGAAAATTAAATACAAAAATTAAAGAGAGAGAGGAAGGGAGAGAGAAAAAAATGAAATACATTTTAAAGCCCAAAGGGAGGGCACCCTGTTGATGAATCTTCAGAATATAAAGTAATAATGGGGGAAAGTAATGAAATAAATAATACTCAGGGTTTCAAAACTTAAATGCTATTGACCATGTTTCATTTTCTAACTCAAATTGGTCTGTATGAGATCAAATGTATTTTGTTTCTGCAATTTTTCCTTTGAGGGAAAAACATTGCCAAGTTCTTTCTAACTCAGTGGCTAAAGAATTTGCAGTATAGAAATGACTGAGATCCAAAAGAACTTGAGAATTGCTTTTTCTATATTCATGAAGAATGACATTGTTATCTTGATGGGGATTGCATTAAATCTGTATGGGCTTTGGAAGACCCAGATTAGCCAAAACATTACTCTGCAGGAAGGAAGAAGTTAGGGGGTATCTCATTCCCTGACCTGAAATTATACTTCAGGGCCATAGTAAAAAAAAAAAAAAACCAGCATGGTATTGGTATCAAAACAGAACTGAAAACCAGAAGATTCTGAGAAGAACCCCCATATCTTTAACTACTTGACATTTGATAAAGGGGGCAAAAAACAGTGTGGAAGAAAGATAGGCTGCTCAACAAATGGTGTTGGACAAATTGGACAGCCATGTGTGGACAACTGAATCTGGATCCCTATCTTTTCCCTACACAAAAATTAAATCAAAATGGTTCAAGGATCTGGATATTAAGTCAGCAACTATAAATTTACTTGAAAAAGAAGTAAAATCAACACTACAGGACATAGGGTTTGGCACTGCCTTCCTTACCAAGACTCCCATGGTGCAAGCAGTAAATTCAAGAATAAATGAATGGGATGCAATTAAACTAAAAAGCTTTTGAACAGCTAAAGAATTAGTCAAGAGTGTCAAGAGAAACCTAACAGAACGGGAGAAAATCTTTGCCTGCTACACTTCGGACAAAGAGCTAATTTCCAGAATAGACAAAGAACTAAAATAACTAAACAATAAAATCACAAATAATCCAATCAATAAATGGGCTACAGATCTAAAAAGAAACTTCTCACCAGAGGAAGTCCAGAAAGCCCATAAATATATGAGAAAATGCTCTACATCATTAGCAATAAAAGAAATGGAAATCAAAACTTCAATGAGATTCCACCTCACTCCTGTTAGAATGGCAAAAATGAAGAATATGAATAACCACAGATGCTAAAGAGGCAGTGGGAAAAGAGGAACACTGTCACATTGCTGGTAGGGACTGCAAACTGGTACAGCCACTGTGGAAAGCCATGTGGAGAATCCTCAAAAAATTAGGGCTGGAACCACTTTATTACTACTTTATTATACTTCCGGATATTTTCCCAAAAGAGTTAGAATCAGCATATTATAGAAATACAGCTCCATCAATGTTTATTGCAGCTCAATTCACTAAAGCTAGACTATGAAACCAACCCAGGAGACCCTCGCTAGGGAAGTGGATTCAAAAACTTTGTTACATATATACAATGGAATACTACTTGGCCATTAGAGAAAACAATATCATGGCTTTTGTAGCCAAATGGATGGAGATGAAAAAATTATGCTAAGTGAAGTATCCCAATCTCAGAGACTCAAGGGTCGAATGATTTCTCTCATTTGTGGAAGCTAGAATACAACTGGAAACAGAATGTTAGATGTAAGCTAATGATAACCTCAAAATGTATGAATTTTTACACAAACAGGGGGAACCCTGCCTAGGATAACTGGAGACATGGGGAGGTGGGAAGGGGATAGGAAAGATATCTTGAACACTGGAGGGAGGGAGTATGGGGTAATCAACTCAGAAGGAGATCTCTGACCTTCATGAGAAGTCCATTTGACACAAGGGTTCTTTTGGGGGAAACATAGAAACATAGGGAATCCAAAGGAGGAAACCATGACATGGCATCAGCCTTGGCTAACTGTATAAATACACATTGGGTCTTGATTGTTTGATAATAATTCCCCCTCAATTGTAAGTCCATATTCAACTAATAAAAAAAATAATTGATTGAGATCATAAGAAACTTACTGCAGACTGAGCTGAGGAATTTCCTCAGCAAATACTGAGGAGGGTGGAGATGAAACTCTTGAACTCTATAAATATGGAACTGAAATGTCACTTACGGATGGAAAAGGGAAAAGTATGTCATATGGGTTCACAAAAAGCTCAGGGTAGTGTTGTCTCTAGTCATGTTAATGTTACTATTTCATATTTTACGCATTTCATAATACTCTTATGATGGTCATGTGAGTTAACATATGTGAAAACACTGCTACCTCTCTATATATTTATTCTTGAGTTTTTCAGGTGCCTGCCATTTATGGAAATATTATCTCCAAGTGTATATCCATCCACCTCTTTGGTTGTCTATCCTTTCTCAAATTTTAATTAAATGAATTATATTTTATTTGCTTTTTAATGCAAATAAAGTTAGTAATTTTTTCACTTTTCCATGTATTATGTGTTAGGATAACAATGCAAATATGACCAAAAATTAAACATTGGTCAACCAAGGCTTGTGATAGAGGACAAGTAATTTTTACCATTTTGACACTTGTCCTTAAGTTTCACTTTACTCAAGGTCTGCTAATAATACCAATAAGTATAAAGATTTGGGCACAGAAAGCAAGGTATTGCATGTTCTTTAAGACTCCTTCCCACTGTAGATAGAAACTTTCCTGTGTTTCTTTCTGTATTCCATAAAATATACCACTATATACCACTGGAATCAACAGCATAAACATGGAGTGAAACAGGCACTTGATACATGATCTCTTGATGAATATAAATGTCAGAGTTCAGAATGAAGCAAGAAATTAAAAAGTTTTATTATCATCTCAGGGATAAAACAAAAGGAGTACAAAAACAGAATTTGGCTTTGCACCATGTATCTGGGTGGCAACATTTGGCCTGGTCATAGGGTTCCATAGATAATATGACCTTCTATCCCA
Organism: Aplodontia rufa; assembly: GCA_004027875.1. NCBI lineage: Eukaryota > Metazoa > Chordata > Mammalia > Rodentia > Aplodontiidae > Aplodontia > Aplodontia rufa. Next base: position 6,415 of record PVKS010025340.1, read on the forward strand.
TTTACTGAAGTAGTCCCATTTTGCCTATTGTCCCCATACAAATTATAGGTTTTCTTTTTACGTCTCAAATGCAATCCAGTTTGGATATGCTTCACACCTTATGTGATAGAGTTCACCCTTCCTCATTTGTTGCTCATGAAAAGATCAGTCCTTTTCCATCACCATGTCTATCATTTTCATCCCATCCCAGAGAGCAATATTGAAGGGAAAGTAATGAACATACCATGCTATTCTTCTAAGTCTTTTTAGAGAGCAGTTGTTCTGGAAATTACTTACCTTTACAATAGTGACCTCATTCAGAACTAAATCCTACCCAGCTTTAGGTGGCTTTACTTCATGATTTCAATAGAGGACAGGGAAATAAGAAATTAATGGCCATAGAATGTTCCATAGCTCATTTCTAGTATAATAAGATAATGTCTCTATCATAGTTCTAAAAATCTTTATTATACAAGTTTGTGGTCCTGTTATATTACTGTGGGAAATTCCTATAAAATTCTTCTGATATAATCTATTAAAGTTGTAATTCCAGGGTTATGTTACACAAAATTTTTCAGTGTTGGTGGCCCTGTGAATACTGTGCATCACCTGTACAGTGGCTCATACAGTGTATTGTCATGTGAAAGGAAAAAAAAACTCTGGTACAATTCCTATTGACATAATGATGTAACTGTACATATTAGTTTATAAAATTCAAAATATATTTGCTACTACACGAAGACTGGCCCCCAATTGGGAGAAGTTCCAAAAAGAGGAAAACATTTTTTTTCACAAGTAGGCAGACCTAAAAAGAGAGGAAAGAGATTTAGAAACTAAGTTGAAGTTGAGACTGGACCAACCCAGCTGAGGGATCCAATAACTATCCTCATGAAATGTTGGTTTGACCTCAAATATTAATGCCCTGAAAGGAGAAAGAGAAAGTGCAGTCTTAAAAGGGGTGCTTTACTTTGAATAGCAATGAAGTGGCCTTGCATTGATGTCAACACTTACCTCATACCAGGAAACACTGGAAGCTGCTTCTCAGAAGTTGCATGACTCATGTAGTCAATGGACCCTCAGGAGTGGGTTCTGAGAATTCCAAGCTAGAAAATAACATACCAGAAAGAAAATTGAAATGCCTGTTATCTATCATTCGTTGTTTTTCTAAGCATTATTTTTTTTTCAGTTTTAAGAAATTAAGAAGATACAAACAAATAGGTTCCATATAAAATTGTCAGTTACAATTTGCAAGACCTTAGAACTTCCTCATCACTATGGTACATGGAATCAAATTATCAGAAAAGTAAAATCATATTTTTAAATATGCCTTCGCTTTTTAACTTACTGTGATGCTATCTTCTATTTTTTAAGGAAAAATTTGGCTAAATTAGAGACAAGAATCAAAGCGTGATTGCTTAAAACACATAATTAATGTTAAATTTAGAATGATACTCTAGGAGGGGCCCTGTGTATTGACATTTTTTAGAAGTCCCTAGGGAATCTAATGGAAATGAGTGTTGAAGACCACAAGTCTCATAAAATCTTCTTTTTAAAAAAGTGGCATTATCACATATAATTTTAGATGGTATAAAGTGTCATAGGCTGGACTTCACAGCCAATTTCTTTAGGTTAAAATTCACGTGAGGCCACTTACTAGTTTTGTAAATTTGTGGAAATGTCTTAATCTCTCTGTGCCTCACTCAGTTTACTGCTATGTGAATCTAGAGGTAATGATTTTATGTATTTCATAATGTAGCTGTGATTATTAAATGGATTACAAACTGTAAAGAATTTTGAATAGTGAATGACACAAATAAATGTTCAACACATGTGAGGTGTTATCATTAGAGTATTTAAAATGAATGCTTTAAATATAAAGACAGAATATATGTACCTCATATAGTTATTATAAGTAGTTTGAATTTTAAAAATTCCTAACAATTTAACTTGCTTGATTAAGACCTTCCAAATAGATTTTTTCATGTAACTATATATTGTTTTAATGTAGGATAAGTAATTTTCTAAGATTTTGAGTTTCTCCACATTTTTAATTAGGGCACTTCATATATAATTATTTGCTTCTCTGGTCATCATTATAAATATCAGTTATCTATTGTACATCACAGAGGATAGTGAAATCTGCAATCTTTAACCTGGAGTTTAATACCATTTTCATAGAATAAATTTAATATGTTACTCACAATACCACTTAAACATAACTGGTATTTTTATAACTATTTTGTTTTATAAATTTATATTATAATTCAGAGTTACAGATGTCACACTGTCAAGTAAATCCTTAACATGGAAACTTTTAAAAATTAAAATATTACATATTCTAGGGATGTGGCATTTGGCTTTTAATTTGTTCCTTATATATGCAATTCATTGTTTCTCCCTCTTTTTTCTTATAACTAGATGTAGATTTGCTTATAATTTATGTGCATTACCTATTTTTACCCAGGAAATCAGAAAAAAGTAATCTCCATAATTTAGAATAAAACACTATATATACACTTATGAGATTTTTATTAGAGTACACTGCAGAACTTAGAACCACTCATAAAATATCCCAGTAGTTTGATTTCCTATGGAGCACAAATTTTGTATCATTCATTGATGTATCCCCAGACTCTTGAGCATTCCTAAAAGCAGGTTTGATATTCAATATATTTGATAAGTGAAGGAAAAACAAATTGAGACAAACAAGAAAAATAACTGTAGTTAGTGCTTTTTATTTGTCAAATGCCTAGAATTATCAACAATGTGAGTAATAGTTTGGAATGAGTCTCAATATTTGCAACAAATGTTTAGTTTTCCTGATTACTTTTAAAAATATAGATATTGAAATATTGATTCTATGTTCCATGGCTATTCAAATTGGTTGATTAATAATTATAGAACTGTGTAACTTAATAAATTAAGTTCTGACTGGAGAGGTGGCTCAGCAGCAGAGCATTTGCCTAGCATGTGCAAGGATCCAGGTCAATCTATCCCCAGCACCACGTACACAACTAAGTGGAGGAAAAACAAAAATCAAATGAAAAAAATTAATTATTTCCCTCTGTCTCTCTTTAAAAAATAAGTTGAGTGAGGCATTCATTTTGTGTTAGTTCTTCCTGTGGACTATATCAACTTAAAATCAATTAATATACTAACTTGTGTTTTGTCTTATTAATGAACGAAAGACTAGGATATGAAGACAGAATATTTTCATTTTGTATTTAGAACTGAAAGTCATTCTTTCATTCACCAAATATCTATTGTAGATCAACAATTTTCTCCAAACATATCAGTTTATTTTCTCCCCCAGTTATTGCATGTGCTTCATCTTCATTTTTGGCTATTACGTACTTACTGAATTAGAACTCCTATTTAAATGTGATTCTATCTTTGTCCTCCTTGTTTCGTACATTATCAGTGTATAACTCTGATGTTATCTTAGCATTTTGGTATGAAAATTATTCATGGAGATCTATGTTACATAATAAATTTTTCAGTGAATATTTGGTTTTGTGGTCATATTTTATGTTTGAGCTTTCCAATACCTTTATTATACTTGATACTAGACATATTTTATTATCTTGTGTTGCATAATTTATATAAATCTTTGTGACAAAGGAATTTGTTTGGAAAGAAGCAAATTGAATTTGTTCTTTAATTTCTTTTTTTAAAAAAGAGAGTCTGGGACAGTAAAAGAGAGACACAGTTTCATTTAGTTTTTCACGTGGCTTTCATTGATTTAATACTTGGTTGTGTATGTTTTGCTGGGGTTTGAACCCTCATCCTCACACATGCCAGGCAAGCGCTGTAACTATTCAGCCACCTCTCCAGCCACCTTTACTTTCTTTATAATAACATTTTCAAACGTGGATTACTTTTCAAATTTGAAATGAGGTACACATTGGAAATGCATTCTGGGTTCTAGCCAATATTGTGAAAAACTGTCCTCTCACCATGGCATTCAGGTCAACGCAGACCTTTTAAGTTCTTTGATGAATATTTACATAGACTGAAGTGAAGCTATTTATTTTATTTGAAGAAAAACTTTATCAGACTAGTGACGTTTCTGTTTTCTAATATATAGTAAAATATTTTACAAAATTGGGTTGCTGTCAGTTAATTCATATCATTGCATACAACCATCTGGCAAATATTTTTCTTAATTGCTTTTTGGGGTGTTATGCACAGCAAGCAACAGCTCTAGCTTCCCCACTACAACTTCTAGGTTAGTGTGAAATTTAGCCTATGTTAGTATTAATTTCCACGTCCCATCCACCCTTTACTGCCTTTAAATTCTAACTTTTCTAGGCATATGTATCATTCTCTTTAATGATAAGTGTGAAATATTTGGTGGGAGATTTTACGAAAATTGTACATGTATAAAATGTGGTTATGTATATGCATATACATAGACATTAACATGAGTATATGTACATGTGTTGCACATACATACACTCTATTCTTTTAGTAAAACTTTCCCATTGTTATTCTCACAATCTATCATTAAAGGTGTCACTTTCTGAAAAAATGAAATATGTTTCGGTACTCAAAATAAATATTAATATACATAATATCATGATTTTCTCAAAACACCATATGTAATGTTCTATAATGACATATGTCAGAATGTCAGAATTAACCATGCCATTTTTACAATTTTTGACATTTATATTTCTACCTGAATACTACTATAGACTAATTGAGTCAGAATCTGTTAGAATATAGCCTGGTACTTGGGTCATACTGATATGCATTAACTTCTACTTCTACTGTTTGTAATGTAAATCATGTCCTGTTTAATTATTTTTTCAAGAGAATTTTCGGTAATTAGTTATGTGTTATGAAGCCTCTACTTCTTTCTTTTAAAATGGAAGACAAGGACATGTGACTAACACTATATATAACTGATATAAATAGCCTCAAGAGAAATATCCAACATTTTTAACTTTTTAAGAAATTTTAGGAAGACTTGCTTTACTGTGTCTGGGATGCTATAAAAATAATATCATAGGCCATTTCTCACACTTCTAAAAGCTGGAAGGTCCTCAATCAAGGTGCTAGCATACTGAATGCCCAGTGAGGTCCTATTTCTTGGTTCTTAGATATCACCATCGAGCTGTGTTCTGTGTTATGGACTGAATAAGGCAGCCTTTGGATTCTCTTTTTGGGACAGTTCTCTCATTCATTATTGTTCTGTCCTCATGATCTTTTTAGCTCCCAAATGCCTTACCTCCTAAACCATTACACCAATAATTAGATTTCAGCACATGAATTTTGGGTATAAAAATATTCAGTCCACAGTAGTACTCTGTAACTTCTCTAATTTTATATATCGAAAAATGTTTAGCATGCCTTCTTAAACATTGTACGTGATTAGCAAATGTTGAACAAAGGGTATTGAAAGAATTATTTGAGTGATAGGATAATGTTTAACTTGGTTTTATTTTCCTAATTATCAATACTTTAAAGTCCACACCAGAATTTTCAATCCTTATTCATGTAATACTAAAGTCATGACATTTTGATCAGATAAGTTTTCAAGAAATAAAATTATGTTGTATAACATTACACCTTATCTGGATTTAACACATGATAATAGAACACCTTTCTCAATGGCCAGGGTCTAGTTCCAGCCTCTACACATGAGTGGAGACATTCGACCCTTGGTTCTATGGGTTATGCTGATTTTACTCAGCATAATTTCTTCCATAGCCATCCATTTACCTTCAAAGGCTGCAATATCATTGTTTCTCATTGCTGTGTAAAATTCCATGGTATATATGTACCACAGTTTTTGGATCCATTCATCCAGTGAGGGACATCTGGGTTGTTTCCATAATCTAATACTTTTTCAAGAGATATTGTGGGAAGGGGAAAGGAGGGATAAGGATGGGTAATTGGGGGGGGCACTCTTGGGGGTAAATCTAATCTCCAGAATCTATATACATTTCATATTATTTTGTTAAAAACTTGTCCGGTTGTTCAAAAAATAAATTTCTCAATAAAAAACAACAAAAAAGAAATAAAATTATGAATGGTCTTGAAAGTTTCTAGCATTACTTAACTATTAAAATAATATTCAACCACATTTAAATTAAATTTGTATACAAGAAAAATTTAGAAGTGGATACACATATTATAGTTGATTCACCTAATTTTTGTAAGCTAATTATGTTCCACAATGTTGCCATATGCTTGTGGACATTCTCCTTAGCAAAATGAAATATCACATAATCCCTTTGAGTTTGAACACACATTGACATCAAAAGCATTGTCTCCTATAAATCTGTGTGACACAAAATAAATTAAGAATCAATTACTAAAGAACCTATGTTCTAATTATGATGTCATGTTGCAATTGCTAATATGATTATGAAACATGAAATAACACAATTAATAACTTTTTATTATGTTAACAATTTGAAATCTTGGATATCTTAAAATTGAAATTTTGCTCCTCAGTCCATAAATTGGAAGTAATGCACATAATTCTATTATGCTTACTAAATAAAAGGATGACCACACCTGTTTATTTAATAGGATCCCAGTGGAATGATATGTATTATTGCTTGATTTGATACCGATGAAATTTACCATTGAGGGACTTTAGCAAAAGAAAACAAAATGAGACTGCTTATTAGAATATTAGAATGAGTTGTTTGTGCAGTTTACCTCTTGGGTACCGAATAAAAACCTGATTGGTAGGAACAGGAGCATCCACAAACAGTCTGGCCTGGAAGTATACACTTGAAGTACGGATTATGTGGGCTTATTGGGTCCCCTTCCAGATATCTGTTCAGGCATAGCATTAGGACTGGCCAACACAAGGAGATTGAAAGCATGTGAAGAGAGGTAACTAAACTTTAGAATATGAAGAATATCCCCAAATGATACAATGTAAAATAACTCATGCCTTTAGCAATCAGATTACGACTAAATCATAAGAGTTAAAGGGAAACTACATATTTTCAAGGAAATACAATTGTATTAGTCATTTCTTTTTCATGTGTCTTGTCAAGAAGAATTAAACAAAAAAATTATAAGACAATGTTAATAATGTTATTTAATGGTTAAGAAAGCCTTGATTGTCTCTCTTCCAAGTTAAATAAGCAAAAGTAGGCTATGAATTATGAAATAATTCTGTTTCATACATTATTAAATTTTTTGTGAACTTGAATCATCAAATTAATGGAAATGCTGTATTATATCACAAGTCCCTTTGAAGTTAATTACATTTAGTTGCCAGAAAATGATTTCCAAGATAAACGGAAAATATACAAAACCCCAAATATTTCCAAGATATAAATTGGAGTGGAAAAATTTTTTAAATGTGGAGTGTAACACAGACAATGTTATATGACCTTGAATTGATTGACTATAAATTGTAACATATTAAAGGAACATTTTAATTATTACATCAAATCATTTAAATGTCTTCAGACTAATGAAATGTAATCTGTACGAGGCAGCAGGGGAGGAAGTATTTGATATCTCTGTTGTAATATTAATACCAATTAGAAGACTTTGTAAAATTAAGAGCCCTAGTGAGGAGAAATGTACTAAATATTATAATTTTATTCCTAGTCCTTTTAAAAAACATCAGGATGACCTTGGACAAAATAGTTAGCATTCTTTATTTTAGTTTCTTTGTGATAAAAAAATACACATATTATGATTATAAATTTCAGTTCTTATTTGTTGGATATACCTCATGCTAGGTCAGGTTCTGATTATAAATTTGTATGGATGCTTACAAATTTTTATTACCTGTATGGAAATTACTATAGAAGAAAGTCTTTTTCTTTTATATAAAGAGAAGGACCATGAGAGAGAGAGAGAGAGAGAGCGAGAAAGAGAGAGAGAGAGAATCATATTTTTTAAAAATTTTTTTTATCTGGCCTTTGTTTTTCTGACTCTTAGTTATGTGTATGGTACTGGGAGATTTGAGTCCAGGTCATTGTGCATGCCAGGCAAGCACTTGAACCTCTGAGCTACCTTCATGTGTTTTTTAGTGCTCTGATGCTTCATTGTTTACGTAGTGCAGGGGTTCGAACCCATGTCCTCAGTCATGCCAGGCAAGCACTGTAAGTGCTGATCCACTGCTCTAGCCCAAGGAGGTCATGAGGAAATGAAAACCTTTGTTCCTATGTACCTGCTTAGTTTATTGGCAAAAGCAGCCATAGGAAAATAAGTTACTGCTCAATTCTTAAAATTTCAAGCATCAGTTTTTTCATTGAATCTTTGCATTTAGTTTTCAGTAACTTTATAGATTTAGCCTAAAATTATCTGCTTAAATTGATAAACATCCCTTCTTTTCCATTGTTATTTGTTTAATAAAGTGAACCTGGTTAAGATTGGACTGTAAAATCTTTATTCTTAAGCAGAAAGGGTAGATCATTTATTTTTAACCCAGATTGGCACATTAATATCTCATTGATATTGTCAGTTAATGTAAATATAATCCTGACTTTGAAATATCCTGATTTGTACTTACAAATAACTGTCTTCTTAAAACCTTCACATATCTATTCTCAGAATCTTATTAAAGACTTTTGAAAGCAAACCTATACACATGTCCCTAACAGTTTTATTTTCAATAAGAAAAAATTTGAAACTTCTAGATGTCCTTTCATAAATGAATAGTTAAATAAATGGTAGTATATAAATACCATGAAATTTTACTCAATAAAAAAGAGAGTAAGCTAAACTTGCAACATTTTGAATGGATCTTTATGGAATTATGTAGAATGAAGGAAGCTAACCCAAGTAAAGTGGTTACTGAGTTATGCTATTTATCTAAAATATTTAATATATGAGAATTTAGAAACACTATGGAGGTCTCACAAAATGGCACAAAAAGAGACGTTGGTGTTGGAACTGTTCAGTATTATGACAATGGCTGTGGTGATGGTGATGGAATGGATAGCCAGTAGTGCTGATCACAGTTCCCAAAGACACAGTCCTTAATGCCTTGATCTCAAATGTTGAAATCCCAAAATACTGAAATTTTAATGTCTAAAATCTTCCAATTCACAATGCCCTAAGATTCAATCCCAAAACTTGAAGTCCTGAAAGATGAAATACCCAAAATCACAGTTCCCATTCAAATAAAAGAAAAGGTAGGGGCAGGGATAAATTCTAACAGTTAGTGCATTCTGAGGAAGGGATAAGTGTGTGTTTGGTTTGTACACAGCCTAGGTGAATCACATTAGGCAGAAACAATACCGAGAAATCCAGCAAAGCATTGTTTTTAGTATGGTGAGAAAATTTTTAGATGTCTAATTGTGTGAGGCTGAATGAAGAAGATCTGCCATGTAGACATGAACATGAGCATATTATCTAATGAAAGCCATTCCCTAAATGCAAAAGCCGTAGCTATATATTGCCTTGGCATATAGATAATGATCATGAAAATCAGTCACCTAGTTCTTATGGACCACCTCTGGGCAATTGACTATACTATATCCTTGTAAACCACTTTTTTGTATATTGGAATTTCTTTCTTTTTTTATTTACTTTCTATTCTTTTTTAAAGTTCTTTTTTTCTCAATTTTAATTGTCATTATTATTTCTTACAATTTACCATCCTATGTCTTTCATTATTTTATTACCTTCAGTGCTGTGGCACTCAATAGGGCACATACTCTGAGAGTTCACTAGTTCAGTGTTCACTTTTTGCAAATTTGGCTCTACAAAATATATCATAATACTGCTGACTTTATGTGTAAACAGTGTGTGTCAACATAATAATATTGAATTTTTTTCAATAAATGAAAAGTTGTCCTTTTTATATGCAGTTTTGAAAGATAAAAATTCTCAACATCTCAGGTACATGGATGACTACAGAGAAGATGGTGACCAATTTCAGTTTTTGATTGATTTCATCAAAAACAGGAATGTCGATGACTCTAGTCATAATAGCAACACAAAAATTACCAGTCACAATAATAATACGCAATGATAATGATATATGGTTCACTTTTTTACCTATTTAGAAATACTGTTAGTTTTGTCATAACTATGTACTTGAGGAATTGTCTTTGCTATCTCTGCTTGCCAAAAATGTATGCTACTATTAAATATTTATTGTACATAGTGGTCTAAGAAGTGTTCTCTTATGTTTTAATTTTTCACAAATATATCTCATTTTCTTTCTTTTTTAAGAGAGAGAGGGAGAGGGAGACAGAGAGAGAAAGAGAGAAGCAATTTTTATTTAGATTTTCATGTGACATTCATTCCTCTGACACTTTTTTGTATACATGGTGCTGGGGTTTGAACTCAAATAGTTGTGCATGCGAAGCAAGCACCATAACTCTGAGCCACTACTCCAGCTCCTCTCCTTTTCTTTTAAATATTTTTTAAAACTATTTTTCCAGAATCATATTTTTGTGAATTTAATCTTCTATAATATTAATGTTTCAGGATTTCACCTTTCAGGATTTATTGCCTTCAGGATTGCAGGATTATGTTTTTTAGATTATGTCCCAAACTCAGTATTCAAAATTAGAAAGCTTAATAAATATACACAAACACATACACCACTCTCTCTTTCTAAACACACACACATATATATACATACACACACACACACACACACAGAAATGTATACATATACAGAAGTGAGTGTAAGCATAAGATTGATGGAGACTGCATAAGATTGATGGATTGTATCGATGACAATACCCTGGTTTTATATCATAGTTATTTTACTAAATGTTTTAATTGTGGGGTCTGGGAAATATGTACATTATATGTTTCCATATTCTTTTAGCTGCAAGTAAATCTCTGATTATATCAATTAAATCACAGATAACTAAACAATGACTGATGGAATGAGCATATTAATGAATAAATTGATAATTTATAGCTGCCAATGAATCTGTAATGTCTTATGGCTTATTTTCTTTTTAACATGTGTAGTAATGACCGAAAGTCACTTTAAGCCTTGTTGGACTAGTTCCTAGTACCTATAGCAATTAGAAAGGCCCGCTTTCATCTAATGCTGATAATATGTACTTAGTATATCTGACCTCTAACTTTAGTACTTAGTTCTGATATTGCTACCTTTTGAACAAAACATGGGATAGAGTTTAAACTACTTTAAAGCTAAAAACAATCACAATTTTTGGTAGGTATTTCCCAGTCTCCAACTGATTTATAAATAAAATATTATGCTTTTAATTTATATAAAATATGATAGGCAGTTTGTGACCTGTCACAAATGTATTAGGCTGTCATATTGTTTAAAATCTGAGAAATATATGCTTTTTCAAGAATTTCCAAATAGAAGCATTGATATAATGCTATTAAGAATGTTACTCTGGGCATGTGTTTCCATTATAGCAGAGTTATACTTTTTACCCAAGAAGAATCATATTTTTATGTTTGCAGTTCTCCATAAACACATACTCATTTGAAAAACATTCACCGAAGCTTCAGGTTCTATTTGAACATGCATAGATATGAGAATAAACTATTATGTCAACATATAGTCAGAACATAAATTGATAAAGAAAATAACTAGTGCTCCAAGTTCTTTAAATGGGTGCATATCCTATCCATTGATATCTCTTACTTAAAAAAGAACAATGAAACAAAACTGAAGTCTTCCTAAAATAAAAATACAATGTTTAACATTTGTTGTCTAAAAGATATTTCAGATATTCTACCAGGAGATCTGTTGATATATTCAGATTAAACAAATTGATAGCTACATTTTAATAGCTGCCACTAAATTTACATATCCACTTGAAATTTTTGTGTTTCATTTTTGAGGAAAATATCTGAAAATGAATTCTGACTTTAATCTCAACCTGCTATTATACTATATATAAATTTTGTGTTCATTTGATTTTCTTGGCTTCTATGAATGAATTTCACGTACACTAAAATGTGTAGGAAATACAGCTCATGGTGCTGTGTGTGTGTGTGTATGTGTGTGTGTGTGTGTGTGTGTTTTGAGTGTATGTGCTTTCCATTTATTTTAGTGTAGTTTTCCAGTTTTTGAAAATTACAGTCTTTCCAAGTAAAGCATTTTCTTAAAAGTGTTTTTGAGTCTTGATTATTGAAGTTAAGTATGGTAATTACCCATTCACTATGTTCTTTAGTAATATCAGTATTTCTAAATGGCCAGGTCAATTTTGTTTCCATGATACCTCATTTCTGTGAAGTGCTTATTAAATTACTCAAAGCTTAACAAAAATTAATTTCAGTGAGGTCATGTATTTAATATGAATATTGGGAAGATTTGTTACCACAATATTTTAACATTGAACTTCCTTCTTCTGAATTCAAATAATCACTTTTAACTCCATAGGAACTGTAAGGAAGTGCTATTTCCTGAGGAAATAAAAGATGTTCTCTTAGTAAAGGCATTATAAAGTAGGAGGTATACTTGCTATCAAGATGTAGACCATTAAATATATGTAATATATGCATTACAGACAACACAATTATCACTGCCTGAAACATAGCAAAGAATTCTGCAAAGAAATGAAAAAAAATGAATTAAAATTGGCATATTGGAAGGACTTAGTTTTAGCTTGAAACAGCATAAAAAGTATCTATTGGCAAGAAGAATGATGTCATCTTGGAATATGCTGATTTCAGATGTCTTTTGTACACATTAGCGATATGAAACACTGAAGGTGAGATGCTGGTACTGATGCTTTATTGTTCATTATACTTGTGATGATCAAAGCCTTAGAAATAGCAGTGATGATGGTATAGTACTGGGAAGTTATATAGAAATGAAATAAATGTTCCATGAATTTAGGTAAATTATATGCATAATATTCTCTTTATGCACTTGTGTTCAGTTCATTGTTATACAGAGAGTAATGTGTGCTGAATTTTAAGGAAAAGATTTTAAGGAAAAAGTATTTTGCCAGTATTGCGTGAAACAAAATCATACAAATATACTCATGTTAAAGAATCATGTGTGTTTTTCAAATGAACAAGAAATCATGTCTCTCGCCCCCACACTCTCTATATATATTTATGATTTTTAGGCAATTTTAAATTTGAGCTTTTATTTTATTTTCTCATTAGATGAATCCTTTTTCTCCCTTCCTCTCCCTTCCCACTCCTCTATGTTCACTCCTCCCCACTACTTATCTATGGTTCTCCTAGATTAGGTGTTGCTATGTCTTTGGTGGTTCAGTATCAGAGCTTGATTAATTTTCAACCAACCCTTGCCATTGCTCTAACCTCCACAAATGATGTAAAGATTTCACCCTTGAGTCTCTGTGTTTGACTCTGGGATCCATTTTGTTTAAAATGGTATTATTCAGTTTCCACGTATATGTATGTTTTCTATTATTATTTTTGCTGTTAATTGCTGGGGTCATGGCATCATGGTCTGATAGGATACATGGAACAACATCTTCTTTTTTATATTTGCTTAGATTTCCTTTGTGAAATAGAATATGATCTATTTTGGAAAAGGATCCATGAATATTCTATAGATGTCTGTTAAGTCCTTTTGATTTATGGAGTTGTTAAGACTAGAAATCTCCTTATTGTGTTTTTGCTTTGATGATCTGATGATAAAGGAGTATTAAATTCTTCCAGTATTACTAGGTTGAATTCCACACGTGGTTTTATGTCATGGAGTAATTTTTCCATGTAGTTGGGTGCATTGGTGCTTGAAGAATATATATTTACTATGGTTATATCTTCCTGTTATATTGTTTCCTTCACTAGGATGTAGTGGCCTACTTTATCTCTTCTGATTAATTTGTGGTTGAAATCTACTTTGTCTAATGTAAGTATTGTAACAGCAGCTTGCTTTCTTGGGCTGTACTCCTGAGAGATTTTTTTCCATCCTTTTACCTTCAATCTGTGGTTGTCTTTGGCTTTAAGATAGGCCTCCTGTAAGAAGCATATCTTTGGATTTGGATTTTTTTTTCTTTTCTGTATTTATTTATTTTTTTAATGTTTTTAAAATTTTTTAACAACCATACAAGTTTTTAACAAAATAATATAAAATGTGTATAGATTCTGGATATTACAATTACCCTCAGGAGTGCCCCACCAATTACCCACCCTTATCCCTTCCTTCCCCTTCCCCCCATATCTCTAAAAAAGGATTATGTTGTATAGCATTATATCTTATCTGGATTTAACACATGACAATAGACCAACTTTCTCAATGGTCAGGGTCTAGTCCCAACCTCCACAGATGAGTGGAGACAATAGACCATTAGTTCTCTGGGTTATGCTGATTTCACTCAGCATAATTTCTTCCATAGCCATCCATTTACCTTCAAAGGTTGCAATATCATTGTTTCTCATTGCTGTGTAATACTCCATGGTATAAATGTACCACCGTTTTTGGATCCATTCATCCAGTGAGGGACTTCTGGGTTGTTTCCATAGCCTAGCAATAGTAAATTGTGCTGCTATGAACATAGATATTGCTGTGTCACTATAATGTGCTGATTCTAAATCCCCTGGGAAGATACCCAGGAGTAGAATAGCAGGGTCCTATAGTGGGCTCATCCCTAGTTTTTTAAGGATTCTCCATACTGCTTTCCAGAGGGGCTGTACCAGTCTGCAGCTCCACCAACAGTGTGTTAGTGTGCCTATCTCTCCACAGCCCCTCCAGCATCTATTATTGTTTATTTTCTTCATCTTTGCCAATCTGACTGGTGTAAGGCAATATCTTAATGTAGTTATCATTTGCATTTCTCTGATTACTAGAGATTTAGAGCACTTTCTCATGTATTCATTGGCTTGATCAATGTCCTCTGGTGAGAAGTTTCTATTTAACTCTTTGGCCCATTTATTAATTGGGCTGTTAATGTTTTTGTAGTTGAGATTTTTGAGGATTTTGTAGATTCTGGATATGAGACCCTTGTCAGAAGAATCATAGCCCATGATTCTCTCCATTTCCGTAGGAAACCTCTTGACTCTTTTGATTGTCTCCTTGGCAGTACAAAAGTTTTTTAGTTTTATGGCATCCCATTCACTGATTTTTGATTTTACTTCCTTCACTTTTGGAGACATGTTGAGAAAGTCTTTGCCTACTCCCAAATGCTGAAGTGTTGGACCTCATTTGTCTTCTATCAGTTGCAAGGTAGCTGGTTTAATACCTAGCTCCTTGATCCATTTTGATTTGATTCTTGTGCAAGGAGAAAGATATGGGTCTAATTTCAATTTTCTGCAAATGGATGACCAGTTGTCCAGCACCATTTGTTGACGAGGCTGTCACTTCTCCATGTAATATTTTGTCCCCCTTTGTCAAAAATCTGATGTTTAAGGATTTGAGGGTTTGTTTGGGGTCTTCTATTCTATTCCATTGGTCTTCTTTCCTATCTTGATGCCAGTACCATGCTGTCTTTGTTACTATGGCTCTATAGTATAGTTTTAGATCTGGAATGGCAAAACCACCTGTTTCATCTTTCTTGCTTAGTAGTGTTTTGGCAATTCTTGGTTTCTTATTGTTCTAAATGAATTTGAGAATTGCTTTTTCTATGTCTGTAAAGAATGACATAGGTATCTTTATAGGGATAGCATTAAATCCATATAAAGCTTTCGGTAGAATGGACATTTTTATTATATTAATTCTGCCTATCCAAGAGCATGGGACAGCTTTCCATCTTCTTAGGTCATCTTGGATTTCGTTCTTCAATGTTCGATAGTTTTCATTGAAGAGATCTTTGATTTCCCTTGTTAGGTTAATGCCCAAGTATTTTATTTTTTTCAAAGCTATTTTGAAAGGGACTGATTTCCTGACTTCTTCTTCAGTCCTATTATTATTAGTACATAGGAAACCTATTGATTTATGCATGTTGATCTTGTATCCTGCTACTTTGCTAAATGTATTTATGAGTTCAAGCAGTTTACTGATGGAGTTTTTTGGATCTTCCAGATACAGGATCATGTCATCAGCAAAAAGAGAGAGTTTTACTTCCTCTCTTCCTATTTTTATCTCTTTGATTTCTTTCTCTTGCCTAATTGCTCCAGCTAGGGTCTCAAGAACAATATTGAATAAAAGTGGTGAGAGTGGACAGCCTTGTCTAGTTCCCGACTTTAGTGGAAATGCTTTCAGCTTTTCTCCATTTAGTATTATACTAGCTGAGGGTTTAGCATATATATCCTTAACAAAGTTCAGAAATGGTCCTTTGAACTCCATCTTCTCTAGAGTTTTGAACATAAAAGGGTGCTGGATTTGGATTTTTGATCCAATTTGCTAATTTGTGTCTCAGTTGGTTCATTGAGGCCATTCATATCAGAGTTTGGACAGTTACGTGGTTGTGCTTCATAGTTATTGTATTTTATTAGTAAGTTCTGTGCTGTCTTAGTTGTTTATTGATAGCATATAATTTTATTGAAATTCCTCTGTGGGTTTTGAGGATTGTTTGCTTTTTACTCTATCTGTCACTTATCTTTGAGGATTCTATGAAATGCTGGTTTCCTGTTCATGAATGCTTCAAATTTGATATGATCATTAAATGTTTTTATTTCCACATCAAATTTGAAGCCTAGTTTTGCTGGGTATAGTATTCTCAGCTGCAGGTGGTAGTCATTTAGACACTGAAAGTTCTCCTTCCACAATCTTCTTGCTTCCAGAATCTGAAATAAAAAGTCTGAGGTGATCCTTATCACTTTTGCCTCTGAATGTGATTTGGCATTTCTCTCTTATAGCTTTTAATATTCTGTTTTTCATTTCCCTGTTATACATTTTGAATATGATGTGTCTTGGTGGACTTATGTTTTAATTAGGCCTATTGGATGTCCTATACGCTTCGTGGATGGCCATCTCTGATTCTGTTTTAATATATGAAAAATATTCCTTTTCTTTTTTGTTTAGAATGTTCATTATGTCTTTTGTTTGTGTTTCAATTTCTTCTGTTCTAATTACTCCTCGATTTTTTCTTCTGATTTCATTCCAGAGAATGAGACATTCTCTCTTATGCTGTGTGAGAATTTTTATCTTCTTGTCATTCATGCCCTCAGGCTTACTCAGCCTTTCCTCATTGTCAGACATCCTTTCTTCTAGAGCTGAGGTTCTGCTTTCTATTGTAGTTAGACTATTATTAATTTTTCCATCATTCCTCTAATGTGATGGACTGATGATTTCAGCTTTGTTACTTCCTATTTCTTTAATAATAGAGTTTTTCTTCTCTTGTATTTTCTCTTATACCTTTCAATAAATCTTGAGTTCAGTTCCTTTTAGTAATCAAATGATTGAGATTATATATATATATATATATATATATATATATATATATACACATATATATTTAGGTTTTCATCCTACTCCCTCTCTCTGTGGGGTCCTTATTAGGGGAGTTGTAAAGTTTGAGGTGAACTTTTTCTAGTTTGATTCTTTGTTTTTGAAGAGCTTCTTCTAGATCTCTGAATTGAGATTTCCTGCAGAGAAGCAAGGTCTCTTTTTGGAGTCAAAGGGTCAGGTCAGATACCACCACTTTCATGACCACTTTCTTCCAGACAGCTGCTTCTGCGTGGATCCTGTTTTTCATTCACCTTTTGGATCTAGGCTCAATGACACAGATCTGGAACCATTTGAGGATTTGGGGCAGCTCTCTGGATTGTTAAGGAAGAGCAGTGGGTTTGCATCATTAGTTCCTAGGATCTCAGAGGCACAGGGTGTACTTGAAAAGTCCTGCCTAAGCACAGCAATTACACCAAGATCCTTGCTGTCAGATAAAGGCCGAATTTATCTGGACCTATGGATATGCAATGTGGCTGGATTGCTCTGGGCAGGGGTCCTGGTGATATGGGCACCTTCCAGGCCTAGGACTAAAGGCTTGGGCTAGTATATCAGGTTAGCGTGGGCTGTTCTGTGTGGGGTCCTACCCGAGGTAGTCTTGGGTGTCTGCTGGGCCTGTGTCAGAAGAGGCCTGGAAGGGTGTGTCAGGTATCAGGTGGACAGGAGCTACTCCAGGCAGGGATATTCCTTGAGTCTGTCCTGGGTGCGTGCTGGGGCCCAGACCATAAGAATATTCTTAATGTGGTTTTGGTTTGCATTTCTCTGATTAATACTCATTAGAAGCATTTTTTAAACATTGTTAAAAAAGTGCTGGAAGAACACACACAGAAGGATCATTTTCAACATAGTTCACTAATCTTAGTTATTATTTATTAAATGTCTTTCTAATAAATAAATGAAAGAGAGAAAATAATTAGTTTCTCCAGGAGTTTGAGAGTGTATACATATACACACATATATATATATATATATAAATAGATGGATATGTATGTATATGTATGTATCTGTGTATTGAATGAATAGTCAAGGTTGTGAAATATTTGATAAAATTTCTTTTTATGGAGAAAAATGAAATAAAATTTTAAATTTATTTTTCTTGCTTCTATACTCTTGTATGTGAGAAATATTTAAATGCATGCTAAAAAGGGAGCAAAAATTCAGCATCAGCAGAGGAAGAAATGTGATTGTAATAATTGTTTTGCTAAATAAAACAGGCACTGTCCATTTTTCAGGACTTTTGAGGATTAGGCCTACTATACCCAAGACAATATTCGCTTTTAATTTTAGCAGTGATAGCTAAGAAATAGAGGAGTTTTGGCTGCAATTCAGGTACTATGCTAGGTACCAGGAAAATGATAGGTAGTCAAACTCACAGACAATTATCTGGCATCAATATCAAAGAAAGAAAAAAAAATAATAGAAGTGGTAAGAGAAGCACAAATTGATGGATAATATATTAGAGCATGTGAAAGATAGGGCTTTTTTTAGGGGTCACAATTAATCACATGTTTTTTGTCCACTGTAAATTAAAAACCAACTGAGAAAAAAATACAGATTTGGACAGATGGAGAACAAAATTTTAGCTTTGTTACTACTTAAACTGATTTGAAGGACATGGCCTAGATATGTGGCTACAATCTGGCTTTCTAATATTGCTGCCTGAGATGAATGCACATTTTCAAATTTTAGGTCTGACCTATAGCATTACTGTAGAATTGGAGAACATAGCCAAATGCATTGTTCTGTTTAATCAGAATCTACTCAGCCTCTGCTGGGGACCTTCCGGCTACACTGTTGCATGGCAGAGGGAATCTCAGGTGAGACAGTGCAAGCCTGCTACCTCAAGTCTCTTGTCCTCTTCTTTTAAAGACACTAATGCCATCCTCATGAACTCATTTAATCCTAATTATGCTCCCTAATACCCTGCTTCTAAATATTACTAACTTATGAATTTAGACATTGAATTTCCAATCCAAGAACTTGTGGGGATGCATTTAAACCAAACAGGCAGCTTAATAGATAGGTCTGTTCTTTCAACGCATGTCCATGATTACAATGGAATGGGAATGATTTTCCTCTGTAAATGTGAAGGAGGGTTGCTTCAGGCTCTGCTCTATTTGGTGCATGTAGAAAATTCTAAGTAAAATAAGACTGAACTACCTAATTCAACTTAAAAAAAATTGTTTTGAATCCTAAAAGTTTTAGCAAACTTCTACTTGTAGTAACAGTTGATTTTTAAATCCTAATTTAAATTTTACCTATAAACAAAAGATATATGTTAATCTTTAGCAAATGGAAACTTTCCTGAGATATAAAACCTGGGTTTTTTCTAATTTTTAAAAAATGTATTATTATTATTATTACTATTATTATTATTATTTTGTACCAGAATTGAACCTGCTGGAGCTTAAACACTGAGAAACAGCTTTTTTTTTTCCTTGAGACTTGATAAGTTACTTAGGCCCTCACTAAGTTGCTGAGACTGACTTTGAACGTGTGATCCTCCTGCCTCAGCTTTCAGAGTTGTTAAGAGGCATGAGTCACCACACTTGGATAAAATTTAAATTTCATTGGTGTATTTTGATTATACATAACAGTAGGATTTATTGTGACATAGGCATGGGTGCACATAATATAATATGGTCAATTTAATTCCTCCATACCTCCTCTTCCCTCCTTTCTTCCCTCTCCAATGCCTTTCTTCTACTAGATTAAAAAAAAAATCAAACATGTTGTTTTAAATCTAACAAATACTAATCTAAGATTGAGGGCATTGAGTGTATACATAGCAGAGAGAGAATGCTAAGGGTGCTCTTCAGTTTTCCTCTGGGTAAAAACTTCAGCGTCTGCTGTCAGGAGATGTGAGTACAGATGAGTAAGAATTAATGGAGTAGAGAAGAATGTATCTGACATGCAGTGACAATCATCCTATCCTAACATGCCACCAGGGCATTGAAGATAGCTCGGTGCATGCAACATTTGGCAAAAATCAATGCTCAGATGAATTTTGTATAGTGTCCTAATTCCATGTGCAAACCCTAGAGAACAAAATATGAAAACAAGAATATGGAAAGCAACACATCTGGTACCAAATCTGTGTTGAGGTGTAGAGTTTTATTACTCTAATTTATTTTATTATCCCTCTGTTGCAAAAGTGAAACTTTGCAAGTTTTAACACAGTCAGAATTGACTATCTCTGATAAAATTATAAGCAAAAATTATCTTGGGCATACAAGACCTAAAACTCAAAAGACCTAAAAATTAGACCATGTTTATTTATTTAGCAAAATAATTATTATATTGTATGTCTCCAAAACTTTGTGCTGCAAAGTATCCACAGTAGTGAGGGGAAAAAATGAGTTTGAATACTTTTCTGAATTGCTTATAAAATAAAGCTCTTGATAGTTAATGATTAGTCTTTAGGGATGTGGAGTAAGCCATGATCATTTCTCTTCCATTTTACCTTTTAGTTGGCATGTTCTCTAGAATTCAATACAGAATACAAAACGAAATAGGTACATCTGAAACTATGACTCAGTGAAAAGATCACCACTTCCTTTGAGAGTCAGAAAGTTGAATTCTTACCAAGTTCTTATTGCCACCGCATTTATAGTTAGCATGGGAAAAAAATGGTAATTTTCCAGTAATTCCAAGCAATGGTCTAAATAGGCCAGAATACATCATTCCATTCTTCCTCTCTACTGCTCTCTACTCTATCAGATAATTCCTAACACTGCTTGGATCTAAAACCAAGATTTTCCTGGTTTTCAGTCATCAAGGGGGCATTTAAAACCAGTGGTTAAGTCTCATCCCAAACCAATTAAAGCAGAATCTCTATTGTAGTCCTAAAGCATTGGTGTGCTTTTTAAAAACTGTTCATATGATTCTAGCTGTCTCTAAGATCATGGTTGAAGTTCTTTGGTCTGGACTGCACATTCTAAGACAGTAACCACCAGCCACATGTGAACAATGAGTCCCTGACATATGCATAGTTTAGACAGGTGTTCTGTAATTCAACAGTGCACTAAATTCTGAACACTTGGTATGAAAAACTAATGTAAAATATCTAACATTTAATATTGGTTACATGTTCAATTGATAATAATTTGGGTATACTAAATTAAATAAAATATGTTGCTAAAATTAGTTCATCCTATTTATTTTATTAATGTAGCTACTAGAAATTTGAAAATTATATGTAACTGGCATTTTTGACTAGTCTAATATTTCCAGTCAGTGCTGGTCTGGAAAGGAATATACTCTTTCTGACTCATTGAAAACTTCTCTTTTTTGATTTTTTCTACACTTCCTTTCAGTGCCTTGAAGTGTTCAATGTTTAGACTCACTTCCTACTACTTTAATGCACATTGAGTAGTAAATGTTAACTATCATAGATTTTTCCATATTATATACAGAATTTTTTCCCATTTCTTCAGTAATCCATAGTATCTGAAAATAATGAGGACAATAATTTTTTTCGTTGTTTACAGTCGCTAGTTTCACTGTGTACCTGAGAATAATATATACCAATGTCCGATGGAGATATTGTTGCAGGAAAAATTATTCTTCCAAAAGAATAATTGGAAAAAGCAGCTTTTTAAATATTGGTGAATGGAAAGTGGAAAAATATAATTTTATTTTAGAAAATGTGCACAGTTTCACATCTTTTGGAGTAGAAAGGTGATCTGTGATTATATATATGGTATCTACATTGGATTCCGCTGTTCTCTATATCTGCTTTGGATTTCCTTTTTCCTTAATTTTATTTCTATTTTCAAGAAATAGGGCAATAGAAGTCTTATAAAAATGTATTTTATCTGACAATCTGGAGATTGATGTTATCCGTTTTCTTTGGAAAGAGATTTCCCTCTCAGCCAGTCCCCTTTGATTTTTATGAAAAATTTCAAAAGGAAACATCATAAGCTCTGTGATTTTTTTCTTTCACTCTTCTGTGCTTTTTCCTTTGTGACATGATGATTTTAATCCATGTAACTCTTACCTTTTCTTCTCTGCATTGTCAATAGCTTTAGTTTGGGATATTTTTCATATTTTTACTCAAAACTTAAATTATGCATATTTTAAGAGAATTGGTATATATATATTATATTACATATATGTGTATATATATATACACACACACACATACACATGAAATGTATTTATAAACATATTTTGTTTCAGGCATATGATATTTATCATATAACCAATGTATATGAACAACCGTATAGTCACAGATCTCCAGAGAAGCAGAATAAACTGGATGTGTTTGTATATGCACATGCATGAAAATGTACACACATACACGTAAACATATGAAACAGATACAAATGAATAATATATGTTTGGATAGATAGATGATGAACAGATAGATATGCAGTTAGATAAGTAGATAGATATGTAGGCAAGTAGAAAGGCAGATCGGTATGTAGATAGAATTTCAGGAATTAATGCAAGTGACAGTTTAGATTTGATATGCTGAAAGCTATAGGGTAAATTAACAGGCTAGCCATTCAGACAGGATATTTATGCTACAGTCTTGAGGCAAAATTATTTCTTTACTAAGAAACTTCAATATTGGCTCTTGAGAATTTCAGCTCATTGTATGAGCTCACCAACACTATTGAGAGTAATCTCACTCACTTAAATTTAACTGATTTTAATTGTTTTTGCATTTGCTTAGTTTTTGTTTTTGCTTATCATGTATGTGTTTTATGGAACTTCAGATCAAACCTAGAGTCTTGCTTATGCTAAACAAGTGGCATAGCACTGAACTGTATTCCCAGGGCTTTTAAAATTTATTTTGAGACAAGAATCTCATTAAATTACCCAGGCTGATTTAGAACTTGAAATCCTCCTGCCTCAGCTTACAAGGTAGCTAGGATTGAAAGCATGTACCACTGCACCTGGCTCTGATTATAAATATTAATCACCTTTGCAATATACCTGCAAAACACCATGTGGACTCATGGGTTTTAACTAAATTGGTACCATAATGTAACAAAATGAATACCTAAAAATGTGTTATATAAATATTGTGCGTGTATTAATGGTTTGTTTCAATATAAAGATTTATATATGTTGTGTGTGTGTGTGTATGTGTGATTAAAAGCTTCATCTGTGGAGGTTGGGACTAGACCCTGGCCAGTGAGAAAGTTGGTCAATTATCATGTGTTAAATCCAGATAAGATGTAATGCTATACAACATAATCCTTTTTTAGAGATATTGTGGGAAGGGGAAGGGAGGGATAAGGGTGGGTAATTGGGGGGGCACTCCTGGGGGTAATTGTAATATCCAGAATCTATACACATTTTATATTATTTTGTTAAAAACTTGTATGGTTGTTCAAAAATAAAAAAAA
>PVKS010025341.1:0-29996 GCA_004027875.1 Aplodontia rufa
TTTTCTTAAAATGTTACCACTGTGAAAGACTGGTATATTTGTTTATTGATATCTTATGTGCTATAAATCCTTTGAATGACACAGAACTATTATTTGTGTAAATGAAACAAATATTGTCAAAGGATTCTAAATTAAAATTAAAACTTTAGAAAATGACTTCTTACATTTATTTATATTTTTGCATTTGAATGATTTGAATCTACAATAATTTGAACCTACAAATTTGAACCTACAATAAATCATTCACAAATTTTATAGTGTAAACACCTCAAAGTAATTATCTTATATTTTTACATATTAGAAGTACAGATTGAGCATTAAGGGGCATAAGTCAATGAGCCAGCAGGGCTACTTCCTGGATATTACAGGGAGAATCAATTTTCATAACTTTTTCAGCTTCTATACTCCTGTAGTAATCGACTCATGGCTGCACATTCCTTCAACCTCATTCTTTAGTAACCTTATTTCTTACTCTTTACTGATTTTCTGCTTACCTCTTCAGGACCCTGTTATTACATTAGATCCCCCTAGAAAATTCAGTATAACCGCCCCATTTTAGAATTTTTGTCCAGTGGCTTTCAATAGTAACCTGAACTTTTGTCTCCCATTGCCAGAAACCCAGTTTACTTCTAGTTTTCTGGAGGGAGTTTTTTTTTTTCTCAGTGCTATTAGAATTACCAAAGATGACAAAGACACAGATTTCTAACACTATCCATCTAAACCAGAGATCAGATGAGGGCACAGGATTTGACTTTTATCCAAATCATTCCTATACTCAGCAAGAACTGAGACAGTCAATGCCAGGGAGAGAAATTGATTCACCCAGCTTTTCCTATTACACTTCTTTAAGCATGATTTGTTTCTAAATAAGTAGTCAAAAACTAAATGTCTGCTTTGCTTCTTTCTCTCCTGTCAAATCAGTGAGAGACTGGATCAATATATATAAAAACTCAGACCACTTTTTTGTTATGAGTAAATGTATTTTAAATTTCACTCTACCACATAATATCTATATATCTACCCCCTACTATGTGTCTCTATTTTCTTTTTTAGTACTGGGGATTAAGATTAGACCAAGCATGCTGTTTTTTGAGACAGTGTCTCACTAACTTGTTGAGGATGATCTTGAACCTGCAATCCTCCTTCTTCAATCTCCCAAGTAGTTGGGATTACATGAGTATACAGCCACACTTGGCACCATTTTTTAAAATATATATTTGGGGAACATCAGAGAACAAACCAATGGGAGACTCTAGATAAAGTCCAGCTTTGGATAAGGTCTATGACATCTTTGAGGAAAAACAACTAGGGCAGTAAAAAGATCTTGTACCAACTTCCTTTAATCAGTTAGGAAACTTAATGGAAAAGAGTACTTCAGGAACCAGGTCATGGGTTCTAAATCCTATTCAATCCAGCCACCTCAGTATTAGTTCCCTGGAGCTTTGCCATATGATTAAATTCAGAGATACGCAATGTTGGAAGACTTGGCCAGTTTTGTCATGGAATGTGCTTTCCTGCAGACATTACTAAGGAAGAGGCCATCCCCTTTGGCTAAGCAGCAATGACTAAGCCTAAAGCAGAAGTTACAGTCCTAGCCATATGATATGAGAGATATCAAACATGGACATGAAAGTACTAGTCAGTCTCTAGTACTTTCCCCACTGAGAATGTATTTGAGACTGACTTTTGAATGTATGTGACTCAGGTGTTCCATAGGTTGTAACTTTATTATAATATATATGATTTATATATTTATAAATATATACATTTGGGTGTATATATAATGCCAATATATAAAACAGTCAAGAAATAGTTGCAGACTAATTGACTACAAACTGATTCATTCAACTTAGTTTTATTTCTTTTCTCACAAGTTTTAAAAAAATTTTCTGATTAACTTATATACTAATTTTTGTACATGTTTGATACTATGTGACCCTAGAATCAGAACTTACCTGTTACATGATCATTTTATTAGTGTACTTTGCATTACTCCAATGAAATATCTGAGACTTTACTTATGAAATAATTGAGGTTTGTTTGGGCTCACAGGTCTGGAAGTTCAAAAGCATGGCCTGCATCACCTGAGTTCAGTGAGAATGATGGATGGTGGTTTTAAGAAGTACACATCAGAGAAAACTACTCATATCTCAAACTGCAGCAGAAGGAGAGAGAAGAAAAAACCAAAGTCCTATAATACACTTAAAGCTTACACCCTGTGACCTAAATAATTCCCATAATGCCCATTTCTTAAAGGTCCACAACATTTCACAATAACATTACCCTGAGGTCCAAGACTTTAAAATACGGACCTTAGAGAGAAATGCAATTATTCAACCCATAGTAATCACGAATTGCCATACTGAAGATAATGTGAAAACCAACTCTCAAACAGAAACTTCACTACTTCAGTCTTCTTCATTTCTGAAAGAAAATATATATGTGTTAAGTCCTAAACTTGCTTTACTTGTCATATTTGCAATATTTTAAGTGGTCATACATGAGCAACTGAATGATTAATAATTTTTCTCTCAAAAATTCCCTTTTCAGAAAAGACTCTCAATTGTTTTCTCTATGAAACTTTTTAAACGATTCCTTTTAAAGACTAATGCATATGATGCTAAATTTTGATGTCTGTTGGAGAACTGTAGTTCAGTTTCATCAAAGTTATCAACTCAGAGAATTGAAAAGAACAGGTAATAAACATGTTGAGGTCCAGAAATGTGATTGTATTTTCTTTCATGGCAATATACGCAGTAAAGGAGTAGACTCAATTGTAAATTAAAATTGTCACACTTGCTGAGAGTGTGTGAAAGATGATCAACTTCAAATTCTGATTCCATCTTATTTTTTCATATACTGTGTTCTTATATGTTATCAATATAAACATTGGCACTTTGTAAAAAATTAATGTTATATTTTAAAATACATGATAACTTGCATTAAAATATTTTATAGCCTCATTAACAGATATCTGAAATTAAAATAATTATTTTAATATAAGTTCCAAGTCTATTGCTTTAAGAAATTTTTATGTCCAATTACATATTAGAAACTCATACAAAATATAAAATGCCAAAGTTGACATTATAAAAAGTCTCTTTTTATATCTTGAGAGTAATTCTGATTATTAGTACATGTTTATGAACTATTTGCCAAGACCATCAAAAGAAAAAGTATTAATACTGAATTGCCTATGTGTTTATAATTGAGAAACATTAATCTACAAGTCCTAAATTTTCTCCAAGAAACATCTGAAATCAATATCTATCTGTAGTTCTAAAATCCAGAAGTTTTAAAAGATGAACACTTTTTGTAAAAATAGGGGAAAAAATCTCATTTGGCATCTAAATCTTACCACACTAGGGTAAGTTATTCCTAGTCCATATTGATACCTTCTAAAATAATTTTTCATACTCTTCTACAAAAATGGTATTGTGTTGAATATAGGCTACTATCTCAGATTCTACCAGGGGTTCTATGTAATATTTGGTATAAATAGACAAATATTTCTAAATATCTAAGCAATTCTAAATCTTGAATTTCAGCTGGCCTGACAGTTTAGTGGACTTAGGGTAGATATCATGCAATTAAACAGTGTGGTAAACCATTACTCTTATAGATAATAAATATTATCATATACCATGTTTTATTTGAAAAAAATTAAAATAGTTAACAAAATACTGCTTTTAAACTACTAAGTCATAGCAGTATAAACATAAACAAAATAATTTAATAAAATGCTGACTTATGGTCCATATTCCCAATTCTAAGAAAGAATTCACTGTATGTGTGTGTACAAATGTATGCATGTATGTGTGTGTGTGTGTTCATTCAACTGGATTAAAAGATTGATGGGACACATAAAAATATTTAAAGTATCTTTTAAATTGGTAAAGATAATTTGGAACAAGAATATAAAGGTAAATACAAAATAAAAGAACTTCTAAAGAATTGTATTATATTGGACAGAAAATTTGAAGCAGAAAAAAATATTACAAAATGGTAATTTTGAATGTAGAGAGAAAACAAAAATTTTTATACTAGAATCAGCTCAATTATGTTCAGGGAAATTATTATAATTATTATTTGCTTAGAATTGAACCCCAGGGCCTTGCATGTGTAGGGCAACTGCTCTATCAATTAGGTAGATCCCCAAACCCAGGCAAATTTAAAATATATGAAAAAAAATTGTGATGATCACTTTTATTTAGTATAGCAGAGTAACTTAAAATTAAGGATTAGTGAGGTTACAGGGGCCTAAAGTGCATAGTTAAAAAGTTTTACTGTGGGAAGGAACTGTAGCCAAATTTTTCTTAATCCTTTAATAATGGATTATAATATTCTATTTTAACAGTTGGTTTCATTAGAATTTAATATGCTGTCACAACCAGAATATCAACAGAAGTTTTCTTTATTCGTTTAATCTTTTACTACCCATTAATTATAGGAAAATTTAAATGTTCTGAAGAAATAGTCAACAAATCATAATTTTATTTACTTGTCAAAATGACTATCTGTTTTCTCAGAAATTATTAATTACACTAACAGCACCTTATAAATACATTTTGCTAGCTGAACGTAGACAAATTTTATTACAGCAAGAATCACTTGCAGTTGTCATGGAACTTGCAATTATAACCTTGATGTTCTTTATTTAAAATGAATTCTCTTGGACCATTCTACTATTGTTTTTTGAATCAACACATTATTTACTAAAGTTCATCAGCTGGTCAATTTTCTAGTATCATAATATATATAAAAGCTTACATATTTTTATTTCTCCAGCAGTTTTTTTAACATTTAAAATAAATGAGACCACCATGAAAATGCACTTCATTTAATCAATCTTTTGAACAGCCAACTGTCATGCATCAGTAACTCAGTTACCTTGCTTCTGTCTTGTAGTCAAATGGATCTATCAAATTTAAGTTTCACACATATTGATGAGAACATGCTCCAGATAGGTAAGTAAAGTGTAAGGAATAGACTTGGGGTGATTAAAAGGAAATTCATGCTTAAAATACAGAGATTTAGTGTCTTAGAAATAGCCAATGGAGTACAAGTTACCTCTATTTTCTGACAGTGTCTTCAGAAATTAGTCAATGTCACATTTTTCAGTTTAGATCAAATCCCTTGTAATCTGACAATATATTTTCATATTAGAGAGCACTTGACCTTTTATAATATCTGTAAAATATCAACATTTCTACCAAGATGACTAAAGCAGTGAGCAAAATAAAAAATTGAAAAATTTACTATTATTGAAATGTGAACTGCTATTTGAGGGCATTCTGGTTACTCACATGAAGTCTTTGGATGAAGTTCCTTTGTGATCCTCTAGTCTACATATTGTCATCTCCAATTTTAATGTGCATGTGAATCACTTGGAGACTTTGTCAAAAGCAAACACTAACTTTGTAGGTCTGGGTGGAAACTGATATTCTTTATTTCCAAATGTCCTAAGTGCTACCGACCTGTGTGCTATGTTTGAGTCCCAAAGGTTTTAAAGAATTGCATTTCAGCCACTGATGTGTTGGCTTGTGATGCTGATGTTAAGCCTCTGACAAGTCTGCTGTAATAGGTCCATGGCAAAGCCTGGATTCTGGTATCTAAACAAAATTATGCTAAGTGAAATAAGTCCAGTGTTTTTACTCATAAGTGGAAGGTAGAGCAAACTAAAGCTGGAAAAGCAGGGGATACCATGAGTATAGAAGAGAAATAATGCACTAATAAAGATATTCAAAAAATCTTCAGGTGATCTAATGGACAAACAAGAATCAATAACTAAAAGCAAAGTAATGACTGACTTGGAATATTTTAGAAAACTGAGAAGTTGTAGTTGCTAAACTGTAAAATTGTGTCTACTTCAGGGCTCTGGAGGCTTGGAACTTATATGCTTTTAATGGTTGTCATGCATACAAGAATAGCTGTACCTCTAAAGCCCAAGCACAGTCTCAAAATAAAAGCATGCTTTGGGCAAATAATACTTTTTAATTGGGACAAATTGACCCTTAGGATCAAGCTATTAACCCTCATTGTCCCTTCTCTATTTTAACATATCAGTGGGTGGATCAGCATAAGAGTATCAAATGAATACTTTGTGTGGTAATAACTACTAAATCTGAATATTTCTTAAAACCACTTGCACAACTTTGATGTACCTGTGATTTAGTCATCTCCTTGGAGTGCAATTTTAAACTGTTGCTCCCTTGGCTTAGAAACCTGTATGTGGTTTATGACCCAGTTAGTTTAAATTGATTCTTTCCCTATGTACCCAATTAGCAATTGTGGTTTTTAGAGCCCAAAGGGGGAAGTTGTATGTTGGTGGTAGAGAGTCAAAGTCATTAAATACAAAAACACAAACACAAACAAAAATAAAAGCCAAACCTATTTGTTGTTAGTTGCTTTGAAAAATCCAGTGCAAACACTGGTTAAATTACTCTAATCTTTATTTTGTGTTCAGAGTATGTTCATCTATGCTTACAACTTCTATACTTGACAATTTCAGTAAACACAATATGTTTAATTCTGTTCTTAACACAAGTTTCTTTCCTTTCCTTTCTCTTAGCTAAACATTGATTCTTACACTCCATTTCTTCTCTTCAGGAAATTGGAACTCCATTATGCTTCTCATACCCTCAGCCCTATTTTCAGTTTAATTATAAAATTACTACAGATAAAGTATGCAATCTAGAGATGGTTAGACATTCTTGCATTATTAGAATCCCATAATTTTCAAACGTAAGACAAACAAATTCATTTCAATGAATAATAATAATAAGGTGTCATTGATAGCCATGGAATCCAATGGACAAAGAGTGAAATTTCAGCATTATTGATCTTATGCTTAATTCATGCACTTAGCTGGACAGTCTCTGTGTTCAATACCTGTGTTACACGGAGGAAAACTTACATACTACCATTCAGGCTGAACTCCCCATTGTTCAGCTCTGGTTTTGTTCCTCTTCTCTGAACATAGAAGTGTGTGGCTGGGCAGCTAATATCTCAGAGTTGCTGAAGCATCACTGAGAAAATACACACTAAAGGACTGGGGAGATGAGATGTATTTGTTTGATAGGACTGTCACCACAGAGTACCACATTATGATGACTTAAACAACTGACATTTATTTTCTCACAGTTTCAGACTCTAGAAGTCCAAGATCATGGTATTGACAAGGTTGTTCCCTGTGGGTAAGGAAACTGTTGAACTCTTTCCTCACTTCAGGTGGCATACTGACAAATTTTGGTGTCTCTAGGCTTATAGAAAACTTCATACTGATCTCTGCTTTGATGTTCACATGGAGTTCTCCCTGTGTGTGATTCTGTGTCCAAATCTTTTCCATAGGTACTTCAGCCATTTTGCATTAAGACCCACCCTAATGAATTTTGGTGAACTCTAATGAAAGTGTTTCCAGTCAGTTCACACTCTGAGGTAGAATCTGAGAAGACTAGTCCTTCAACTTGTAAATCTGCATGGCAATGGTTCAAAACATAACACAAGGTAAACAATTTAGGGTCCATCTGCTCTTTAAGATTAGCTGGTGGAGTGAAAATTCAACTATGACAACAAGAGGACAGAAGGTCCCTATTTTTATGAGAATTACACATTTCTATCTTTTAATTGGATGGCAAGAGCTGTCCAAACATCTTAACATATCTAGCAAAGCTTTAAAGCATGGTAGACCCTCTTCAAAGTATCTACTCCATACTAGGTGCTCCTTGTAAAGAGGAGGAAGCTAAGACAAAGAGAAGTTAAGTAATTTTCCAAGGATCACAGAGTAGGAAGAACCCAAATTCACAACCAGAATCTGATCCTGAAGGCTGGATTCTTAGCCACAGTGGGGTACTCAGTGTTGACTATGCAGTGAGTGTTTTTTTTCCAATAGGAGATTACAGCCCACTATCTTTACTATATTTATTTATATAAGGAGAGAGGGAAAGTGAGAGAGATAGAGAGAATCATTTTATTTAGTTTTTCACGAGACTTTTGTTGCTTGGACACTTTGTTGTGTAAGTGGTGCTGGGGTTTAAACTCACATACTCGCTCATGCTGAGCAAGCATCCTAACCACTGAGCCACCACTCCAGACCGCTTTACTGTATTTAAAAAGAGGCATTTCTTCTGTTTAACATGGACTAAATATGGAATAGTAATGAGAATTCTCCTTTCATCTAAATGCATATGGTGCAGACTTTGCCTAATTTATTTAGAATCCTTAATTGGATCAGTTAATTAATATGAAATTAAAATGTGAATGTGAACCTGAAGACCTCTGAAGAAACCACAAAGTAAAAAAGCACTTCAAGAATCCCAAGGTATTAAATTTAAAGAATATTAAAGTTGAGAAAGGAGAAAACAATGACATTTGACCATTCTAGAGAGAATACAGGTATTTATGAAAGTAATTAATGGGGAATTTAAGCCACTTTCCTATGTAATAAGGTTAACAGACTTAAAGGAAGAGTGTAACATGCAAATGGGTCTTTGCTTATTGTGAGAAAATTATTCTTCTTGCTTCAATGACACCATTTTCTCCTTTACTGTCTGTAGTTCAGCTGGAATCAGCCAAGGGGAGATCTGTTAAAGGGGCCACTGCTCTCAGGGTTAAGAGAGATACAAAGACATTTCTTGAGAAGCAGGAAAACTCAAGATAGAATAATAGGTTGATTTCTAATGCAAAAGAATTGGGAATTGGCTAACTGTTGCCTTTCTGCAGAGGTGACAAATGTGCCACCAGAGCCCTTTGGGAGTCCAGAAGGGAGATCATACCACTTTGAGTATCAAGCCTAATGAAAAGCCTGAAAATATAAAATAGCAAAAGTAACCAGATAACAGAAATAAATGTAATGAGTAATAGCAGCATCTGTTTTTTCTTTCTTGTTCCTAGTGGTTTGTCTGTACTCCCTTTTCTTTAAACAGTAGTTCATGTAATATCAATGGTAGCTCCTGTACGTCATTCCTCTATTATCACTTAACCAGCTCAAAGAGCACACATTAGAACCTGGCTTCATAGCATCCACAAGCACTGTAAGAAGATGTCAGAAGCCTATTCTGGAACAGATACACATACTTTGGTGGTGAAATATGGGAGGTAGCGTAGAGACTGATGAGACTTAGACAACTGGTAACAAAACACACAGAAAAGTTCAATTCAGGGAGAAGTTCGTAAGTCAGGTAAGCACATAAGAAACGTGTGTTGAAATCCTGCAAATAAAGGAGGCTGTTTTTTCAAGTATTCGGGCAAACAGAAACCTGAAGATCTGCCAGCAGTAAAGGCAAATCAGCAGGAGAAAACAGGAGTTACCATTAACAGAGAAAGACCTTGGTAAGTGAGGCAAAGACCTGCGGTAGCCCAAAACTTGCATTTCTTTCCTGTGGATCAGAAACTAATCTATAAGAATAGCTTGCCTAAGGCTTGTAGGTGGAGAGAAGTAAGAACATTGTACTAGCAAAGCATTTGAGAAAAAACATACCTGTTAGCAAAACATTTTTTCTCATATATTGTACTGTCTTAAATTTTGTGCAAAGGTCTGATTTGGGAGTAGGGCAAAAGACTAGATAGTTTTCAAAAGGTGTTTTAATGAAGAAACCATGTGTAATTTAAACATTTGTTTTGTGAGAAATATATTCTTAACAAATAAATTGAAATATAAAGTGAGACTCTACTCTTTCTATTTAGGCTGTTTCTCCTGGTGGACCCCAGAGGGAACATATTACTTTGGTTTGGTCTTCTCAGTCTGAAACCATCCCATGGGATACAATTTAGGGTTTACTGGGCTATACTTGTTTTCAAATGTGTTGTCTTCAAGCATGAAGATGTCTCAGTGAAGTGCAAAACTATGTCATTGTAATCTGCTGTATAAACCAGACTAGGAACCCCATGGCCAACTCAATGTTACAGTGGTACTGACTCTTAATAACAAAAAATTGTAAGGCATTCAGAGGATGAGAATCTGGAGGTGGGATTTTCTAATTTACTGTCAACATACCTCTCTGATCTGAGCATTTTATTAATACAAAAATAACCAGTGCTTCTGCAGAAACAAAACTGACATCCCGCCCTCTTCCAATTAAGAATGGGCATATAAATCACATTCCACAGGTAGGATGAAGTGGCACTTTGTTTCATGAAATGAACAAGAACTACAGCAACAACAAAAATCAGAGTCACCCTGTTTTAGTAAATAATACCTTGACATTTCTCATGGTCTGCTGACTTCCTCACAGAAACACATTTATCCCTGACTTTTCAGTTGTTACTATAAAGAGAAATAATGATCTTTGTGAATGTAAAAAGCGTGTAAGAAAATTTTATTTGTTCAACATAAACTGGCAAATGCTCAACCAAAACATATTGAGGAAACAGGTTGAACATCCTTAATCCAAATATACTAGACCCCAAATGTTCCAAAGTCCAAAACTTTTTGAACATCATCATTATACTGAAAGTGGAAAATTTCACATCTGACCTCATGTGACAGTAAAAACACAGACCATTAAATATATTGTGTTAAAATATCTTCAGCCTATATGTATAAGGCATGTGTGAAACATAAATGAATTTTGTGTTTAGTCTTTGTTCTCATCCTCAATACATATCTTATTATGTATATGCAAAATTCCAAAGTCCAAAAATAATCTGAAATGCAGGACACTTCTTGTCCCAAGCATTCCAAATAAGGGATACTCAATTTGGACATTTACAAGTTTTGATCTTTATAGTATAGAACATAAAATATATTTACACTGTATTTCCTATATTGATACCTATCACAAGGTGCTGCATATTCATCCACAAAACTGTCAAAGTTAGTGTCTTATGTATTTCTGTTCATCCTACTTATGATAGTTTTTCTTTGTAAAAAGTAGAAAATAAACCAAATTTAAAAGAAAAGCGAAAACGAAATTAGTTAACCTAAGCTCACCAGACGTTGAAACAGTAAAATGCAAGGTCGTTTTGTGAACATAGTAACCATGAAAACTAGCAACTAGTAGCTAGTTCTTCTACTGAGTCTGTGCTCCTCTGCATGCAAACATAACTTCAGTCATATTGATTAGTATTATAATTATGAATTGCTGGTGACCATTTGCCTCAACTACAAAATAAGCCACTGATTGCTGCTATATTCACAACTACAATTCCAGTACGCACGCACCCGCACCGTTTGTATGCACACCACACTCAACAGGTAATTTCTGTGACTCTTCTTTTTCTTCAAACTATATATACAATGGATACATCACTTCACATGTAATGTCTGCCTCTGATTGTAACTATTTTCTGAATTTAAAATTAACCCATTACTTTGGTTTCAATTGCCAGTATTTTATTTTACCGAGTGGACTTTTTTGGAAACATACACCAACCAACTCAAGACACTTTTCTGCTGGATTTTATCCCAGAGATGGTTATTTTTATATTAATGAGTTTTATGATTAACTGAAAACATTTTTCAAAAAGTTATATACAGAAAATGTAGTTGGGGAAATCATTATCAACATTAGCAAAAGTTTGTTTTTTTTTTTGAAACTAATAAATTCAATTGGATTTTTTTCTTTTTCTTTTTTTTTTCCTCAGGAAAAAACTTGAAAAATTTAAAATTCAAAGCTCTGTTCAAGAAGGTCCTATTAATTCTGACTTGCATCCATATTAATTTTAATCATTACAATCAAGAGCTGCCTTGCAAGCAATTGAAATACTTCCTATATAGTAATACTTTTCCCAATTAAATTCCACATTTTCTAAAATTTCCCCACAGAGATTTATTTTTTGACAAAAGTCATTAATTTCTACAAGACAAATGATTATATTGAAAGCCATAAATCTATGCAATGACACAGAGGCCACTACTATTTAAAAACTTGCAATTTTTATATTTAGATAGAAATCATATTTCTATAAAACAGTTTCATATTTCTATATTTGATATTTTTATGATATTCCAATGGAAGAAAAGAATAAATAAAAATATATTGAAAACATAAAATGAGATATATTTAAAGACAAATAACCTAGAAATAAAACATATACTTTTGATTAAAGATTTGATATATGAACCTAAAAGGAGATTGACATACTGAAAATGAAATTTAAAAAAATCTCAAAATACAAAACACAGATGCAAGGTAATGGAAAAATAAAAATTTGTCAGATATATTCAAGATATGGATTATGTAAATATGTGTTTTTCAAAGGAATAAAAACAATTGATGAGGCACAGGATACAACAAAACAAATTAATAAAAGAATTTTCCCCTACAGAAATGTTTAAGTTTAGAGGATAAAAACAGTGAAATATTTCTTAAAATTTGATTTCATAAAGTCTAACATTCCCAGATCCACACTCCAATATACAGATTATAGAGATGATTATAAAATATGTAATAAATATCTAGAAAGAATGAAACACTAACCAATTCAGGAAATCTAATAAACATATCACAATTCTCATCAGTTACATTGAAAGCTAGTAGGCAGTGGGATATCTATAGAATATAAAAAAGAGAAAGCAGTAAGGATTAAAAATATTAGATGTATCACAAAGAACATTCTTCTGTTAGGGCAAAAGATGTTTTGATATATTAAAGGATTCCAGGCATCTGTAACTATAATACATCTGAGCAAAGTAATTCAGAAACTACTTGTCTCCAAATGGGATATGTGGGAAGCAGGCTTTGGGATGAAGATTTGCCTGCAGGAACTGTATTGGTGAATATTTTCAGGAATACCATCTGTGTGGAATGAACCATATATGAATGGGAAAAGAGGAAGCTCAGCTGTAATGTTATTTTTTCCTTAAATTTTTCATTCTGTACTCCTCTCTAGCTTCTGATAACCATATTTTCACTGTCAGCTTCTATGAGATTAACTCTTTTAGATTCAAATATGGGTACAATTGTGTGCTGCTTGCCTTTCTGTGCCTGGTTTGTTCAATTTACCATAGTGATCTTCAGTTATAACCATGTTATTGAGGAAAACAGGATTTAATGCTTTATTATGACTGAGTAGGACTCTCTGGTGCATATTTATCAAATTTCCTTCACCCATTCATCAGTGGGTGGATACTTAGGTGGATATTCCTATTTCTTGGCTCTAGTGAATAGTGCCTCAGGTGATCTTATAGGAAGCTTTGGAGATGGAATGACCTTTTAATTTGTTCTGAATTGGGCGAGGGAGTGCAATTTTTAGACTCTCCCATTGAACAGTCACTCAAAAGAGGCTGGCTTTTGGCAGAATCATGGCCTTGGATAAGGTTACTATTTCATGGAAAGGCAGTAAGTTCCTTAGCTTAGAGATATCAATTGCCAATGTTTCTGGCACCTGAGGAAATGACTGCTTCAGTCCTAGCACGGACCTCCAGGTGAAACAGAACAGCATTCACCATACTAGGTAGAAAGAAAATGGACATCAGAAGAAAAACTTATTAAGGAAGCAAAAATAAAAGTGAAAAATTTTAAAATACACATGAACAAAAATAATCAGCAGTTTAAGAAATCAAATTTGATCTAAAAATTGTTGTGAGACAATAATTTTGTAATGCATGTAACAGGTAGGCCTTTATTGTTATTGTTCGCCGTTGTCATCATTTCTGTTAATGGAAACGCTCTGTCCCAAGTAGAAGCCTTGACTTAGTCTAAACTGTCGATATTAGATTTTCTCAACAAAAACTGTGGATGAGTTTGGTGATAAGAATATTCTAAATATTTCTTCCTAATGGGTTTAGAAGGATGAAGTATGATAGAATACTTTGATTTACAAAGCAAAATTATCCTCTTCCTTTCTTTGAATGTGAAATGAGGTGAATCCTGAAGTTCGTTTTGATTGGAACCAGTGTATTAGAGGAAGGTGAGAAAGTAACTTACAGGAAATACACCAAAGTGACAGAGAAAGTAGAATATTAATGCTCATGATTTGCTAAGCACTTACATACCTTATATCTTGTTTTCTTTTAAACACTTTATATGTATTAACTCATGCAATACTCATATAAGCCTGTCATTATGTTATTATAATCAGTTGAACCCTTAATGTTGTATATTAACATTGAATGTTTTTACAATAACTCAAGGAATTCAAAGCCCACATTGACTATAATATTGACACAACTTTATCCAGCCTGGATTTAAACCCAATGCCACCAATTTCATTAATAATATGCTGTACCAGGAAAGTGTGTTTGTGTGAATTCATGTATGTGTGGGCATAGTGTGATTGTGTATGCATTCATATGTTTACATGTATTGGTTCTGTGGATGATGTTGGTGCAGGAGCAAATAGCAAATGGATTAAAACAGCAATATGTATTAATATTTATGGAAAGTTAATGTATGACTGTAGTGATCATATATTGCTAAGCCTGCTAAATCAGTGTTACGGACTCATATCATAGCAAAATTAATTATGGGCATAGCCAAACAAAATAAACTAATGAGCATTTTAGAAAAAATATGTGATATTGGATTAATTCAAAAAATGAAGAAACCTAAAACTATAGGGGCAAATATTGGAATGTAAAAAAAAAACATAAATAAATAAAATGAGCAGATGAGAAAAAGTAACAGAAGTGGCATATTGGAAATATATGTTCAGAACAATGACAGAGCAAAGTGATATCTATAATACTCAAAAAATTCCTTCAAATAAAAAAATACAGAGAACTGAGAAAAAGTGGAAAAATTTATTAGTAGGCATTTTTAAAAAATGGAAATCCAAAAGCCTAAATGAATAATAAATTATACTAAATTTTATATTAAAGTATAATTGAGGTATCATTTCTGCCAGAAATTGCCAAAACAAATAAATGAATATATAAGTCAGAATTGGTAGCTGTTGCTGAGTGATATTGAGGGAAAAGGACATTCTCATTACATTGCTAATAAAAATATAAGTTTTTACAATCTTTTTTAAAACTCCACCTAACAATAGCTGGTAAAAATAGAATTAAGCCAATATTCCTTTTGAGTAAATATTTTGTATAAAAATAACATGTGAATAAAGAAAAAAAGAATGTTATTGAATAGAGAATGTGAATAAATATGAATCAATCTGTTTACAGAATATTTTGCATCAAATTAAAAGCAGATTTATGCAGGTTGAAATGTATTGATTTCTACAACTCATTTTCATCCCTTCCCTTAAAAAAAGTAATCACACTCCTGTAATCCCAGAAGCTCAGGAGGCTGAAACAGGGGTATTACAAGTTCAAAGTCAGCTTCAGCAACTTAGTGAGGCCCTAATCAACTGAAAAAGTCCCCGCCTCAAAATTAAAAATAAACATTTGGGAATGTAACTCAATGGTTAAAAGCCCTTGGGTTCAATTCCCAGATACCAAAACAAAAAAACAAACTAACTATTAGCGTACTATTAGGTGTATTTAGTTCATTTTCCATTGGTATAATAAAACACCAGTGTCAGTTTACCTTACAAAGAAAAAAGGGTTTATTTTTGCCTATAGTTTTGGAGCACTACATTAATTCTTTCTGGGTTCTGATCCAGTGACTCGATTGCTTTCTACCAGTCTCTATGTCTTAAAACTTTCATTGACTCCCAGCGTGGTTTGTTGATAAACCAAATCAAAACCGGACCAAGCAGAGAAGAATAGACATTTTACTGCTCCTATGTTTTAACACAAGTAATAAAAATCATAAGTATGGATATTTATTCACAATCACATCATAATGGAAAAAGATGTAAAGGGTCTACAACGAATATGAAATACAGACTACCAGTTGGAGGTGAAGTGGTAAGGATGGATAGGATGAGGGGGATAAGACAGAGATAAGATGCCCACATCAGGCTTCTGTGTCTCTGTGCCTGAGTGTGTATGTCTGAGAGAGAGGTGCATGTGAGTATTAAGATTTATATTTCAATGTACTATATAAAAATAGTGGGAATAGGAAATTATAAATATAATGCATTAATTACTATTAAGAGGTAAGATTTCAGTTGTTTTTCTTCTTTACTACCATATTGAAAAAACTTAAAACTATACACTTATTTTTATGTAATGATAAAACATATGAATGATGAACTTTTCATGAAATAAGATGTCTGAAAACAACAGTATAGGTCTTCATTTCTTTCTCCAAAGTTCTAGTATCCCAATCTTTTATTGTTTTCCACATATTTTACCAATTACTTACAATCCAGCTGTTGAAGTTTGCTGCATTTTATGCTGATACATATTTCTCTAATTTTGCTAAAGTTTTTATTCTAGGTTTTTATAATTTTAATAGATAAATAAACTACCAAGATTCTAATACCTCTGTATGATTTGACTTTTTAGGCCTAGAAAAATCCTGATTAGACGGGGGATCTGGAATGAATTGTGGTGGGGCTATACATAGCTTAAAAAACATATATTTTTTTCCAAAGACAAATGTTAAGCTATATATTAATTTTTCTGTAGCACTACCTTGATGAAGGGATAGCTGCTAGACCAGAGTTATTCAGGCTTATTCTCAGAAAAAAATTCAGAATTTCCTCTTCCAAAAATAAATAGAAAGGCAGGATTCAGTAAGTTCTGAAATGCATTACAATCACATCAGACTAAATACTTTTCTTAGATTATGTGGCAGTTTAAGTTAAAGAAATCAATTATTTGGTCTTTATTTTTGCTTCTTGAGTAGATGCTCTATATGCACCATTATTCTCCCAGTTTAATATCTTGCCTATCTATCTCTTATTACATTCTGGTGATAACTGTTTCTATGTCATCCATATTATATTCCAGTAAATGTTCCATCTTGTTACATATGCCAGAGCACTAATGTGGATTCAGTTTCTATCTCATTTTCTGTCAAAATTAATTATTCCTTGAGGCTTTCCTTGGCAAGTTGTAAAGTATTTTTCAAAGTCCTTTTGCTTTTCTCTAATTCCTAGTATAGAGTAAAATTTTCTGATAGCTTCTGTGTTGTACTTGGACTCAGAGTAACACCAAATTTGAAGATAAGCTTTATATTTGTATATGCAAGAGTTTTGGCTTGCTGAGAGGACCATGCCTTCAAACTAAGTTAAATAAATCAAACTAGTCAGACCAGTATGAATCTTGTGGTGGTGTATCATTTCCAGTAATATTAACATGAATAATACATTGTTAAACTGAATAATACATTGTTAAACTGAGCTGAACTGAAATAGTCTTTTCTATGAACAGGCATCACAGACCTGTGTTGGAAAAAAAATAGGTAAAGGAAAGGGGTTTTGGGTAAGCTTAATACTTGAACTTCTACTTCTGAAATGTGGATACAAATGGAATAAAGTTGTGTTTTAAGAAAAGTTTTTCTAATTCTAATTTTTAAAAGAAGTAACTGTGGGGGCTGGAGCAGTGGCTCAGTGGTTATGGGGCTTGCCTTGCATGCACGAGTCTGAGGGTTCGAACCCCAGCACCATGTACACCATGTGCTCTGACACACAGTGTCAGAGCAATGAAGGCCACATGATAAACTAAAATAAAATTGATTCTTTCTCTCTCTCTCTCACTGTCCCTCTCTCTTAAAAAAAAGAAATAACTGTGATACAAAGGATTACACTGATTAATTTTTAAAATACTGTAGAACTTTTAATACATACAGAAAACATTTAATAAATGGTTTCTATTCTATTTTTTATTCTGTTTAGTTGTAACCAGTTTTAGATTTGTGATTTTTTAAAGAGAGAGGGGCAGTGAGAGAGAGAAAGAGAGAGAAAGAAAGAGAGAGAGAAAGAATCAAATTTATTTAGTTTTTCATGTGGCTTTCATTACTCTGACACTGCTGTGTACGTGGTGCTGGGATTCGAAACTGTGTACTAGCAAATGTAATGCAAGCATCGTAACTGCTGAGCCATATTTTCCAGCCCTGATTTGATGATTTTAATAGCATAAAAGAGAGATATCTAGAACTTTTTGAATCCTGTCTTGCTGATCTTTTCTTTAGTAAAATGCACTACTTACTAATTATGTGACCTTCTATGAGATACCAGAGTGTGTTCAAGGTCCTGAACTGCTTATCCAATATGATGAGAAAAACTATGAGCATAGAAGACAGTAACCCCTTGAACTGTACTATACACCATAGATCCTTCTTCATCTGTTGGAGTTGTGTTCACCAAGAGCAGACTCTGGGATGGTGATTAATGTGCAGAACATTAAGGAAAGTGTGGAAGGAAGCCAAGCTATGAGAGGGAGAATATGGCCTGTGATGTAGACTTAAGAAAATGTCCCAGGAAATCTAACAGTGGGTTTTGTAACATGCACTTCCACTTCACATTGTGTCATATTAGGGAAAGGAAATCAGCACTTAATCCTAATTTGTTGAATATTTACTAGATACAGATCCTTACAGGAAAAACATGTTAACAGTGTCCAAAAGCAGAAATCTTCAACTACAGCATTCCTCACAGCTTAGTGCATTGGCTTAGAAAGAATTATAACTCGGAGGCAATGACATTGTTCCTGAGAGAGGATTTGATTGACACATCAGGGCAGTTTATATCTTGTGGGGTTCAGATCCAAATCTTTATATAGGAAATGCAAGCACCAATTTCAGACTTTTGGTGGAGTGTTTCTTCAGGAGAGAAAGTTTGATGAGGAAGATTATTGTGGTCCAACCATAACCCTACCATTAAAGTTAGCCTTAGGGATGCAAGTGAAGTTCTGTCTCCCTTTACACCCATCCTAGTTTACCCTCACCCTCAGCAAGTACTCTGTTTATCTCAGTGTTATCTGGAGGTTAAACCAGACCCTCATCCTTGAGATATCAGAGCCATTACCAGATTCCAGTCAGGTCTGGGTTGCTTTCCCTTGTCTATATAACAATCGCAATAGGGAATATAGTAAGTTGATTCAACAGGATGCTAAAAGTATTCCCCTCTCTCCTCACATATATTAATAGTCACCTCCTGTTAACAGTAGGGGCAAATACCCTGGTTATTATTGTTGCTCTCTTGGCATGAGGATTCTAAAGTTTCCAGGCAGGTAATGTAGCTTCTGTCTCAACCAGACTCTTGCCAGCTCTCCTAATGAAGTGTTTCTCCTTCAAAAGCCAACAGAAACATAACTTTTACAAGTAGGTCACTGGTTTTGATGATATAAGCAGAACCATTCTTGCATCCACTGTTTATTTGTATTTTCTTCCATATAAGATTTTTAACCCATGTTGTACGTTGTCCTAGAGAAGATTTCCCCCTCTTACCTCTTACTGCTGCCCTTCAACATGTGAATATAAAACTGCTTTGGATTTTCTTTAGTTAGAGACATGGTGGAGGATACCAACCATGTATCTTTTAGGTCATTATGAATATTTTTCACTTGTCTGGATTTCTGCTTGGCTTATCCCACAAGACATATTAATACTCTTGCCCTGCTTGCCAAGGATCCAAAGGCGTACTTCTGACAACATACAAGTATGTCAGTTCCAACCATGCATTCAAGGAATGGCAGAGTGATGACTGTTACTCTGCAGTTGCACGTGCACTGGCTCCAGTTCACCCCAGACCCAGATCAATACCACATTTATAATTGGCCTTCATAACCCTTTACACTAGGGGAAGAGGGAAGGGAGAGCATGATAAGGCTTTAGTTCTCTGATTATCCATTTCAATTAAGACCCTAAGTCAAAAAGCCTCTGAACATTCAGGCTTTTCTTTCACCTACTGTACAGTTAGAGTTCTAATACCAGAGATTTATAAAGATGACAAAATACAATGGCCTTCATGGAAAAGCAGAATGGAAGTAAAAATTCTCATTTTATGCAAGAATGCATGATCTTGTAAACAAGTACCTTCTTTCAGAGCTGGAGCTAATGGACACTGAAACAGCTCTAGTTCCCAGGAGGAAGAGGTTGCAGATCTTTCTGTTTACCCAGGCCTTAGTCGATTCGGGCTGCTATAACATGGTACCATGAACTGGTTCACTTTATAAACAATGAAAATTTGTACTCACAGTCTGGAGGCTGAAAGTCCAAGATCAGGATGCCAGCAGGGTTTTGATGAAGGCACTTTTCAAGTCACAGACTGTTGACTCCAGGTTGAATCCTCACACAAAAGAAAAAGAGCTCGCTAGTTCTCTGGACTCTTCTTACGAGGACACTAATCTCAGTCATGAGGGATCCACCCTCATGACAATAACTTCCCAAAGACCCCAAACCCAGATTCCATCACATTGGAATTAGAGATTCAACCTCTTAGTTTGGGGACAGGTATAATCATTCAGTCCATGAAGTCCAGTAAAATTGGGTTGTAGGAAAAGCATGCAAAAAATAAATCAAAATGAAGCGAAAATGTCAAAGCTAGAATGGAATGGAAAAGTGGAGAATAACCTGATATTGGACCTCAAAAGTGAAGAACTTGACAAGGAAGAAAACCTCAGCTGTCTCTCTCAGGAGCGACATGGCCATTTGTGCATCTCAACAAAAGTCTTGTCTCCTCTCGTACCTTTCCTATTCATCTAAATTGAATAAGATGAACATTTGCTAGAGAAGCTCTTTATTTTTAAATTTCTTACTAACTGACACTGCATGGTATCTGAGATCAGTGGACTTTTATTTTATTTATATTCTCAGAGAAAATATAGTCCCTTTCATGCATTTGAAGGAGCAGGAATAAATCTGTTACATGACATTTGTTCTTATTAGAACACTAAAGACAAACAGATGAGTATACATAAATCATATT
Source organism: Aplodontia rufa (assembly GCA_004027875.1). Classification (NCBI taxonomy): domain Eukaryota; kingdom Metazoa; phylum Chordata; class Mammalia; order Rodentia; family Aplodontiidae; genus Aplodontia; species Aplodontia rufa. The sequence continues at coordinate 20,659 of PVKS010025341.1, forward strand.
ATTTTTTCTAATCTGGAGGAGATACCAGAAAAAGCAGTAGGGTTGCTGTGGACTATTCCTTTCCATTCCTATTAAAATTCCTTAGAAACTAAATACAATTTGTTTATTTGTTTACCACAGAAAAAGAGTGAGATTGTATAAAATGAATTTAATTATTACAAAAATCAGTAATTTTTACAAGACTTCCTCCTTTACCAAAAGTTGTGGAACTACAGAATTTAGATGACAATTACAATTTTTTGATCTTTTCAGAGGTCTGGTTCTGGGTGAGAAGTTGAGTGTGAGAGGGAAAGTGTTGCAATTGGGTGAGAAAAATTAATACAAATGATTCTTGCACTTTTAACTCAGGGTGGAGTATATGTATGAAAAGCAAGGGGATAAAAATTACAGTAGAATCTTTTATTGTACTGAAAGAAAGACTTAGAAAATACTTGACATTTGTGTTAAATGAACAAACTGTTTGCTATTGTTTGGTCAACTAAATGTTATTTCTAATATTAAGATATTTTATGGCTATAAGCATAATTTGATTTTTTTTGTTTGTTTTGTTGAGTAATTCCCAAGGGAACAGGGTGCCTTTGAATGTTAATGTACCACAGTTTATCTCAAAAGTACTTATTGGTTAAACAAAAATTCACAATAATCCTTAGATTCTAGGTTATCAGACAGCTTTGTATTCAGCAAGAGACTTGCAAAATATTTTTGGAATTATCTGTGCCATGCAGACGCTCTTAAGCCACAGAGAAAATTATTTAATGGGGAATTTGTATCCCATAAAGAATTGTTCAGCTGAGAAGCTGGATTGCATGACTGACCATGATGGAGGTGAAATCCAAACAAAACTGCATTTGTGTGAGATCATCTGCCAGTCTCTGGGTAACAGGGCATTTCACTCAATCTTCACTCAATTTCCCATTCATGTGTCCATGCTGGCTGCAGAGTTCCTTACAAGAGTTATCTGAAAGTCCCATGGGGCCTAACCCTAAGGGTCTGTGTGAACAGAAATCTAAAGACAAAAGTATTTAAGTCTTGGGAAAAATTTTACTTTGGGTTTCTGGCATATTATTAAAAGGCTTAGCTATTGGTAAAAACAAAATGTTTCTCAGAAAGTTAACACTTTCACTTTTTTCCAGAAATTTCTTAATTTAATGAAAATATAATTATTTCTATCAGAGTACAAAGAAATTCTACTAGATCAATTTTTTTTGTAATTGTGGTCTTTAATTGCAAATAAGAGATAATTTTCCTATAAAATTAAGAAAACATGTTTTAATTAATGCAGTTACATAAATATTTGAAGAACTAAAAACATACAAAATAAACAACAAAATGATCTTTGATGTACTTAGGTTAAGATATCCAGAATATTTACACATTTTATACACATTTTATATTGATTTGTTAAAATCTTGTAAGTCTGTTCAAAAAATAAAAATTAAAAAAAAGATATTCTTGATAACACTTTATTTCAAATAGGTGAAATTTAAATAGTAAGAATTATACTAATTTATTTTATGGCTGTGGGGAACAAAAACCATGTAATGGAGAATGAAAAATAAAACATCAAGTATATTCACAGTAAAATAGTTTTGAAGTACTTAAAAAATTATAATGTATGAATCATCACTTATTTATTTTTAATATAGTCACTATTTTATGAGTTTAAGTGATTGTTGAAAGTAATGTTTTATTATGCCTTGATACCAACTCAAGAAGAGAAAAAAAGTTTGACAGCACATTTAAGATCTCTTTAGGTGTCAAGAAAATTGTTGTGGGTGGAAGGGGATGAGAATAATAAATAACAGCATATAACAAATGTACAGTGCAGTTTGAACCTTTGGTCTTAACTTGAGAAATCAAATAGGAAAGTAATTTATTAAAGGAAAAAACCATTCTTTCATGAAGGGTAAACATATGAATCTCATTTCATTCATTTCTTCTTAGATTTTTTCCCTCCATACACTTGGTGTTTCTTTAAAGCATCGCTCTCAAAAATAAATATTAATGTTTCAACTTACTTTCTCATTATATTTTCAGTTCTGTTTTTTACTTAGCTTATTTTAATTTACTAGTGGCACAAATTAAATAACATTTTTTGATAATTTCTGCTATTACCAATCACATTGCTATTGGCCACATTATCATGAAATATTTCAAGTCCTAGAAGAGTGGCTTTGTGTCATGTAAGGTCCCAGTGGACAATGGCACACTCAAAATAGCATTATTAGATGAGAGCTTATTAACAAAGTATCAGTTACAAAGGCGCAGCCTCAGGAAAACCTGAATGAGACAAGAAAAGTCTGACCTGTCACCACCTCCATGCCCAACAGGACTGGAGAGAGAAGTTGTGGAAAACTGGAAAGAGAAAGACTTTTGGGTAGATGAGGTCACCTCTGGGAAGCCAAATCATTCTGACAAGGACAAAGTCAATCCCAGGCAATGCTACAGAGAAGGAACAGAGAAGGCAAATAACCTGTCCTCACTCCATTTTCTTTGTCTCTTTCTTGTTCTCCTTCTTAAGAAAAAAATATCCAAACTTTAGATATTAATCCAGAGGAAGACTGGAAATCCTTTCAATATCCTACAGGGATATTATTTAATAAGCCCTTGCAAGTGTTGTTTCTTTCACTAGGATCATAGAGCAGTGTTTGACTTTGCTTTTTATTATTAATTTCAGCATGAGTCTATGTGAACTTGTATATTACAAATATATGTGTGTACATCACTTTATTTCTACCTGGTAGCAAAAACAGCCTATGCTTACCATCACCATGTAGGACCTTCTTACTGCTTTCCCTTTTAATTAAAAGGTTGAAAAATATTAGTTTTTTCATTCTATTTTGCAGGGGAGTTCCATTTTTAACTGAACCTGATTGGAAACCAGAAGGCACAGGTGCCCTGTTAATATGTAGGTGAGCCTTGGCAGAAAGCAAGGTACAGAGATGGATAATAGATCTGAAAAAGAAAGTGTAAGATATTCTACCCAGTTGAAATTTTTGATGTAAGATAACATTTCCACCTCCATATAACTACCAAATTGTGAACATATTTTAACATCATGATAACATATGCAGTACATTTTACCAATGACAGCACTTTTGTACATAGAGGATATGAACATAAACACCTTGGAGTCATGTGAGGCAGATCAAAAAATAGAATTCATGGTGGAAAACTTTCAGAATAGATAACAGAAGCTCTACTAAAGACAATATAGTAGATCATACATTTTAATAAAAATCAATAACATAATCTATTAAACCTCCATTATGGAATGTGTGCAACATGACCAATATTTCAGGAAAGGGTAGCTCCCACCCCATAATGTTCTATATTTGTAAGTTTAGTAGAAAGAAATGACAGGGGACATTTTTGTGACTATGAACTATACGAATTTCCTGATTAGTAAAGTGACCTTAATAGAAATAGGAAAGTCATGAGCCTATAGCTAATACCATAGTTTTCTACTGAATTAACTCTGATCTGTCAAGCTGTGTCCCTGTTTAGGACTGAAAGGAGGGTGGTGATAGTCATGGTGAATGAACTTCCAGGGCCATTTGCCTTTCTTTTTCATTAAACAGAAGAATGTGCATTATCTGTGATGAAATCCAGGTCTGGAAATGGGGCATCAATAAGATTCTATTCATTTGGGTCATTTGGAAAGTTATATGCTCAGAAGTGAGGAATTGGCATTATAAGCCCCTTCTCGGGGCAGCTGTAAAGTACTCTTGTAGGATGTTTGTCCATAACAAAATCCTCCTTGGTCCCCACCCACATTCTTGAATTGGGCCTAGGAAGCAAATGACTGATTTATTAGACATAAGTCCAGCTATCTACCCTTTTTCTAGAGTTATGAGTTCCACATGGACTCTAGGATCATCATTTTGTAGTCTTGAGCAACATCTATAGTAGAGTAGACCTAGAACCACATGACAGTGTCTGTGTCATTCTCAACAATATGTTCATCTACACACTGAAGTCATATACACTGTCTATCAACAAACTTGAATTAAAGCTGAAATCAAATGAATGGTTTCTTCATTCCTGAAATCAAGGCATGCAGCAATAATAGTACACAAATATATTGCTACTTTTTGAAAAAAAAGGAGTAAAATAAGATTTCTTCTTCAATTTTTCCAATTTCACAATTCTTGGGATTGCAGAAGCTCAGCTAGCCAAAGACAGTGATTTGGAGACAGTTTTCTTAAGTTTTAAAACTAACATCTATGAAAAAAACCTGACACCTATGTGCATGTTTTTATTGGGCAGCACAATCCTTTATTGTAATTTCTTAGCATTGAGTCATTGAACATGATTATAATAGGCTGTAATAGAAATGTTATATTTCTTCATGAACTATGTTGCACTAGTCTGGTTGGAACTCTTCAGATATGATTGCTTCAGAAATACATAATATAATATTTAATAATCAAATATTAATTTATTTAGCTATTATAATATTAAATTACTGAAATAGTTTTGCAGTCTTTTCCTTAAGAAGGTATCTTACAAGCATCCATCCATAACATATCCTATAAAGATATTAATCTTTTTCCATGTTTCCCGAAGTACCACCATTGAACATCAAGTGTTGGGTATTAACAGTAATGTATTATCATCATGATGCATGAACATAGCATTCTATTGCATTTATCCACTCTGGAGCCAAATCACTTTACTAGTAGACCAGGACATGTTGTGGGTGGGGCCAGTCGTTTCGGTCAAGTAGTAGACAAGACTATCACTGTCTAAAAGGCAAATGTGTGAAAAAAATATTTTATCCATGACCTGCACTGAACTCTTAATTAAGGGTGCTATCTTCATTGTTTAGTGAATTTACTGAATTGTCCTATCTCATAATATTTTAAGTAAAGAATGACTCATTTTTTAAAAAGATTGTAGGCTGGAGGTCATGACTTCTTTTTTAATGGGATAACCTCTCTTCATTAGGACCCATCAATAGTTCATAAAAAGTTTGGAGGGCAAGGAATATTTACAAAGTCTTAACCCAACATTTCGGATCACCTGTGAATCTTGCCCTACATACCTCTAATTTCTTGGGACCTGAAGGAGACAGTGTACTTTAGTGCAAAGCTTGATTTAATGTTGTCTGAATAGCTTTTAGCTCTTTTTTGCAACAGATGTTCTGACGCCAACTTTAGAGCTCTCTAAGATTACTTGATAACTGTGCCTATTTCAAAATTCTCAGTCACTGAATGTTCTGCCTAAACTACCAAAAGGGCCACTAAAATGTTGGAATTTTTTTTGTGTGGGTTTTGCCTCTAAAATCTGAAGTTCATTTGTGATACTTCTTTGGCTTATAGCCCAAGTTTTCATGTTAATGAGATCAATTTAATCATATGACATTGTGTGACATGGAAAAGCAACACATTGTACTGCACAAATACAGAAAATTATTGTCAGTTAGAAATTTTAAAAATCTCAATAATCAAAATAATCTAAGTCTAGACCTTGTACTGGTGTATCCTGTTCCCAAGTTTCTAAAGTCTAATCTGATCTTTCTCATCATCTTGGCAACTATTTTAAGAAACTATTACAGGTCACCATTCTATCAATTTTGTTTATTTTTTTTCTTTGCTCCAGAAATTAAAGCCTCCTTTCTTTTAGGTGTGTGTTGTCTTAACTTTCAAGAATTGTATATTTCTAGTTAATCCATTATTCCTGCCCTGTAATCAGTCTTAGCAGTGAAGTTTCTTACTTTCAGTGCACCCTGAACCAACTTTGTTACTGCAAAAGAAAAAAAAATGAATCTCCATGAAATAATTGTCCTTATTGAAACTAATGGTTTGGGTAAGACAAACGAACAGAGAAATATAAACTGAATCATTAAAAAGAAAACCTATAAGAAAAACCTGTAAGCAACTTTTCTAGGTCTTGTAAATTTACAACTTAGGTTGGGCAATGATATGTTTTTCCAAAGGCTAATGTTCTAGGAAACAGAGGCCTTACTAATAATAATTTACACTGGTCTAATATTGCCCATGTATACTTCAATGGCTAAATTTTATAAGCATATTTTAAAAAATCAAATTTATTAAAATCACCATTTGTATCACAATTAGCTTTAGTGATACAGCTGTTGTACAAATTTGTTTCAAATAATGATTTGGTATTAATTCAAATTAGTAATGTCAAAGTCCTTCAAGTATGCTTGCTTCCACATAGGGTATAAACAAAAAATAAATTACCAACCTGACATCTTAAGACACTGGAGAGCACTGGGAGCAAAAAGACAAAATAAGCTAAAACTCAAGAAAGAGGCGAGTACTTACCTTTTTAGGTCAGGGTTAAAATTCCTTGGGTTATTTTCACATGCTTACTTAAAAATTTCTAATTTTCAAAATTCCTTAACATTGTTTCATATAAAAGTCAGAAATCTTGCATTTACTGTTCCCATTCTTTCTGACACAGTGTCACTTGTCATCATTTTTGCTTTTCATATTCATGGGTTTTAAGGAAATTAAGAGAAAATAGTTTATTGCAACCTTACCTGGGTATTTATTTTTTCTGAAATTTTTCATTCTTTAGACAACAGAACTTGACTCTTGTGTCATTTCCATCAGCATGTAGAAGTTCCTTTAGCATGTCTTGTTGCTCAAGTGTGTTGACAGCAAATTCCCTTAGATTGTTTACCTAAAAGTGCATTCTCTTCACCTTTATTTTTGAAGAATCCTATCACAGGATAAAGGATCTTTCTTTTTTTTTTCAGCACTTTAATGATGTTATTCCACCATCTTTTAGTCTTCCTAGTTTCTGATAAGAATTTTCTGGTGATTTCAATTGTTGTTCCCTTGCATGTAAAATGCCATTTTCCTCTAATTTCTTTCAAGAATTTTTCTTTTTTCATTTATAAATTTATTTTTTGAGAGAGAGAGAGAGAGAGAGAAAGACAGAGAATCAATTTTATTTAGTTTTCATCTGACATTTGTTTCTCTCACACTTAGATGTGTATGTGGTGCTGGGGTTTGAAACCAGGTCCCTACACATTCTAGGCAAATGTTCCAACCACTGAGCCACTGCTCCAGCCCCAAGAATTTTTCTTTATATATGGTTTATAGCCATTGGATTTTGATTTGCTTTTGCATAGCTTCCTTCAATTTATGTTTGGGCTTCTATGAGCTTAGAATCAGTAATTTTTTCTTTTACTTTATTTACGAAATTACATGCCATTAGTTTTAAACTACTTTTTGTTTCTTATTCTTTCTTCTTTGTGGGACATTGACTAAAAATATGCCAGTCTTTTTGTTATGGCTCATAAGTGACTACATCTTGTACATTTGTTTTCTATTTCTTCTCAGTTAGATAGTACATATCTTTCAAGTTGACTATCATTTCTATTGCACTATTAAACCTATCTAGTAATTTGCTTTATTTCAGAAATTTTATTTTTGAGTTTCTATTTCTCTTCTAAAATTATTCCAATAATATTATGAGAATGTTTTTTTTTTTACCGGATTGAGAATAATTATCATAACAAGTTAACATTCTTCCCTGATAATCCAACATTTGGGTCAAGTTGGGTTATTTAAACACTGAGGTGTCTGAATATCAAGCATGCTACATGTTGTAAATTTTTTGTTGGGATAAGTGTAGATGTTGTTTTGAGTTTTAATATTTTTGTTGGTAGGCAGTTAATTTTGATAGAATCAATTTGCAAACACTGTCTTGTCTCTGGTGGATGGCAGTTCAAATCCCATTTCAGGTTTTTGTATCAATCTTTAGACTGATTTTATCTGCCCTCTGCATGCATGGTTGAGGAACCAACCAGAGATCCAAAAATACCTTAGACAGAGGATTTAAGTCATCATGTTTCTTGTTTTCTTCTTTTTGGTACTTGAATATTTTATTAGTGACTATTTGTTGATGCACAGGTTTCTAAAATATGGCTTTCCAGTCCAAATTGAGGTAGAGTTTGTGTAAGTATTTTAACTGCTCCAGAACTAGCCATGACTCTAACTTATCTTCAGTTATAGTTTTCTAAAAATCTTTCGCACTTTCAAAACTTATTCATTCCAATATTGGCTATCTGTAATTATTACCTAATTGATTTCTACTAGAAATATTTTTTATTTTTACTTATTTTTGCCAATAAATTTATACTATTTAATTACATTTTAATACTTCTAACTAAGCAAGTGTGAGACAAGAGCAAGATAAGTACTTCAGCATTCCTTTTTTCTCTTCATTTCCTTTTGGATCACTTTTCCCAACTTCTTCAGCCACAACCCCTCACTCACTCACATACATGCAACCCTCACAAGGCATATTTCAGCCTTGTATTTCTTTAGGGTTTTTTTTTTAAGTTTTCTCTTTCTACTTATATACCTTTCGTGTGAACAACATTAGCACTATTTTTTATAATATTATCTATCTCCTTTTAATTTGCATTGGCCTGTGCTTTCCTACTGATGTAATAAAGTAAGCAATTGTCTTGATTAGTGCTAACTTTTGACACTCCTCTGTGCCCCAGAGTAGAAATGATTAGTTCCAGTATATAGTCTTCTTCCTTACCATTCTCCTGAAACTCATGATGCCTTGTGATTATGTTATCAATAAGTAAATTATAATGTGACTCCTCCCTCTAAGATCCATGTGAACCGTAGTTTTCTGCTGCATCACTGATGTGAATTCAATATATATTCTAAATTTTAAATGATTCATTAAGATTATTTTGTAAGTTGTGTAATATGTATGAACACCATATCTTGTTATAGGTATTTTATTATTTATAATATTTGCAACACACTGTAAAGCACAACTTTGGTACAGGCTGATCATAAAGATGAGGATCTATGTAGTAATTTAACTGAGAAAGGACTTTCAATTTTCTACAATTATAATCTGAATATTGTTCTCATAAACACTATAGAGAAGGCACAAATGCATTTCAGTTTGTATTTCAAACAATTGCTCTTTTTCAAGTCTGTTTTAATTCTATCTTGATGGTTATTATCACTCCATGACATGTACTATCAGATGAATATGCTGTGCTTTCCAGATGCACAGCATCATCATCCAGTAAAATAAGCATGCCTTTTACTCATGAGGAATTCAAAGCTCTCAAACCTCAGAATAGCATTCAATACAAAATTTTGCTGGGGCTGGAGTAATTGCTCAGTGGTTACCACACTTGCCCGTCCTGGACGAGGACATGGGTTCATACCCCAGCATCATGGACACAAGGGAGTGTCCAATGAAAAACATGTGAAAAAATAAATAAAATTGATTCTCTCTCTCTCTCATTGTCACTCTTTTTAAAAAAAAATTGTTATGACTTTTGCACATAGTAACACTCATCCTGAATATGATTATATATA
>PVKS010025342.1:0-29977 GCA_004027875.1 Aplodontia rufa
TCTGGACATTGCAACTGTCCCCAGGAGTGCCCCCCCCAATTACCCTCCCTTATCCCCCCTTCCCCTTCCCGTTATAACTCTAAAAATAGTATTACATTGTAAAGCATTACATCTTATCTGAATTTAACTCATGTTTCTAGACCAACTTTCTCATTGTCCAGGGTCTAGTCCCCACCTCCACAGATGAGTGGAAACAATTGACCCTTAGATCTCTGGGTTAAGCTGATTTTACTCATCATAATCTCTTCCATAACCATCCATTTACCGTGATATGCTTTTAACAACAACATTTAAAGTTTTACTTCTGAGCACCAGGCCTGGGGGTGTTTCCTCACATCATAGATTAAAAAAAAATTGCTATTGAATAAAAGCTACAAAAACTACAGTAAGGATATGAGATTTTTTTAATCCTATAATCTGTTTTCCCTGAAACCATGTGTGAAACATGTTGCTTGTAGAAAAATAATGCAAAAGGAAATTTATATTAAATCTCTTAGATTTAAAACTGCTTATTTATTATGTTTTAGTCGAACAAATGCAGGATTTTTTCATGCACTATTGTGACAATGATCCCTTAGTGTCCTTTCAAGTACCCATCAAGAATAATGTACACAATCTAAAAACTACTAAGCAGATGAGACAATAACATAGTCTCTTTGCCTAAATTTCATCACTGTCTGGACTTAATGCTTAATGCCTGTGTCTTTCACAAGAATTTCTCCTCCTTGACATTAGCAATTATTTGTTGCATCTTCTAACAGTGAAAATAAATGTATCATGAAACAGTCAGCACATCTGTATTTTCTAATAGAAATATAGTCTCATCATTCTTTGTAACCAAGGGCTGTGTATACAGTGGTTAGTAGATTTTGCTTCATTTCATTGAAACTTAAGTAGTATCTTAGTATGGAAATAATTAAATCAACCATTTAGAATATTTCTCTACCTAGGGTCTTGTATCAAGGAGATATATCAAAAACAATAAAGACAAATATCATTTATTTTTTAAATCACAAACCTCTTTTGACACCTTAACTGAAGTACATGTTTTCTGTGAAGGATGCAAGAGAAGAGGGGCATTCAGTGTTTTATTATCCCTATATAATATGGTGACTTGCTACAAAATGTAGAAAGCAACCATGCATCACTGTGGTCAGGGTAAACAGTTATTTAGTGCAGCATTTTGTTAAATAAATAAATATTATTTACATATGTAAAGGGGATATTTAATAGAAAATGCTTTAAGCTTATGTTTTTCTTATTTTCCCCATTTCTCTTGAAGTTCTTTATTTTTTCTTTGATAGTTATGTTTAATTTGATCAAATAGCTACAAGTTAAATGGAAAGGTTTTGAAAAGGGCTTATCAAAATATTTAAATATAACTGATTGGAGGTTAAGTGAAGAAAACTGAGGTTAGCAGAGTTTTCCAAATAATTATGCTTATTTAATATTAAGAAGCATGTTTCTTAAGTAAAAGAGGAAAATCTTAAAGAACAGACCTTGAGAATAAATTACAAAATATGCAAATATTACTACCTTTGTCTTTGACTATAGCTATCTTCCTGTACTGTTTACAACCATCATTTTAAAAAATCATAGCTATTAATTGATTTATGAAATACATATTTATAGGGCATTCATCTCATACAAATCATCTAATATATTGATTCTCTAAAATTAACATTAAAGCGGGCTGGAGTGGTGGTTCAGCGGTTACGGCGCTTGCCTGGCATGCCTGAGTACACAGGTTCGAACCCCAGCACCCACATACACAACTAAGTGTCAGAGCAACAAAAGCTATGTGAAAAACTCAATAAAAAAGTGATTCTCTCTGTCTCTGTTTCTCTCTCTCTTTCTCTCTCATTGTCCTTTCGTAAAAAAAAAAAATGAACATGAAAGTTTATTGTGAGTCAATATGCATTTTGTAATTGTGTGAATAAGCATCCTATTTAATCTGCCGAAAACATGCTCCTTTTTACAACTTTTGTCCTACCTCCTGCTCTGTCATGGAAAGTCTGCTGATATTCTGTGATTTTTGGTAAAAATTGTTATAGTGGGCTTCATCTTTGTTAAAAATTAACATTCTCTCCAAAAATGCTGCTTTTCAGTGTCATAAGATTTTCTGTTTGATTGTTTATATATCAAAAATTTTTCTGTATTACATTTTCTGCACTATGCTGGCTGCAATCCCTAATCCTACCAAAACTTCACAAGTTTTTGGTTTAGAAACAAGTTCTAACAAACAACTAGAATAGATGTCATGTGCATAGCTTAGCGTTGTGAAATTTATTTCACTGAATCACCAGCTAAAATAACACAGAATTTTGACTTGTAATTAACTGAAATTATACTAAATCATCATACTACTTATTATTCTTTACAAATTAATCTATTGAAAAATACTGTTCCATGCTTTGTTACTTTTTTAAGAATTACAGTATGCCTTTCTACATTTCTATTTTCTGCTTTCAAAACTGTTTAGTGAATCCATCTCCATGTTTCTTAATATCTGAGTAAATTGCCTCTTAGATAAAGCACAAGGTTAAGAATATTGTTTATAACTCTGAAAATATTTATTTCTATATGACCTATTTGGAACAAATTCTCAGGAGCTATTTGGGATAAATTACATAGCATGTTACCACTGAGCAATCTTCCACATTGTTCTCAAAGATAAAATTAATGTGCAAAATCAGTGGCAGAGTTGTATACATTTATGTATTTTTTAACAACATTATTTGTAATCATCTATTCTATTAATGACACAAGAAGTTCATTAAAAGGAGAGCTGATTAATGTACTTTTTATATATTTAAACAGAGGAATATTATACAATAATAAAAACAAAAATGCATTAATTTATATCTCCATGGTTTTATATTACAAACTGGTTATTGAGTAATAGAATTAAAATATAAGAAATACATGTTAAATGATTTAGTTTATCTAAAACTCAGCACCAATTGAAACTTCATGGATATTTAGATATGAAAATAATGTAAATTTGACTAAAATGAAGTGTGAAGTGACTGAAATAAACCATGGCACAGACTCTGGGATTCTATTATGACATATTACTTGACAGCATAGTATTATGGATAAATAGCCAATTTTTTTAAAAAGAGCTCTTTGTTTTTTTAATCTTTCTGTTGATATGCTATACTTCAATGTTTTTAAAAAGTTAACTTGGGAAAAGTCAGCACAGCTGTTTTTCTCCAGTTTCCATCTCTTCTGCATGCCATCCTATTTCTCTGTACAGTTTCGTCCAATTTCTCTAGTGTTGAATGTAGAGGAGGAAGGAGGAAATAAACAGACAGAAAATGCGTCTATTATGTTTGTAGATTTCTTATCTCCTGAGATTCCAGGGTTATACCGCTGGCTTCTCAGAGGCACTGTGAACTCACTGCTCCAAGTAACTTCCTCACGGAGAATTTAAACTCAGATGGAAACTTCTCTTATAGGTGGTAAACTTGTCCAAAGGAAATAAAGACATCCGATTCCCTGACACACTCTAGGGGTACAGGGTGCCATATAGAGAAACTTCACTTTCCTCTTTGGTAGCATTTGCTTCAGTTATGTATGAGGCATTGCATCCTTCAATTTCCATATAACAGATGTCAAATTCACTGAGGAATTCTTTTGAAATTCCTTTTATTTGATTGAAGTAAAAGAAACATACTCTCTCAAGCCCAAAGCTATAGAGTACTGAGACTCAAAGCCCACCAGCAGCACATTAAAATAACCACATTTCATTCCCAACCCCTTGCTTACCACAGTTTCAAACTTATAAATGCTCTAGTACAGAAGAGGCTGAAAATGGTATCACAAACACACCTACATCATTAATAGAGGCATTAAATGTTGCATATTTTCTGTGCAAGATACCTCACATAGATTAAGAATTTTTATTTGATATTTAAAATATCTGTATAAGTTAGGAGTATTCCCACTTAACATAAAAAATAAGTGAAAACTACTGGGCAAGATTCCCAGGATCATTTTACTACTTCTACTTGAAATAATTTCCCTCTCCTCAAAAGAGCAGTCTTACCTTGACAAGTTAATGCATGTAAGCTTATCCTAAATCAGAATTCCCACGCTGGTGTCCTTATTTATAAGTGTATATTCAATATTGTTCTCAGATTTCTTGGATATGAAAAATATTGTCATAGGTCAACAGAAAAAATAACATTGCCATAGTATATTCATAGTTAAATCTTTCACTTAATGCTAATATTAGATTCGCATCCCACATTTATGATTAGACGTTACTCTTACTATGTACTTCCAATTTTTTTAAAAAAATGAAATACACCTTGGAAGATAAACATTGCCATCATTTAACATATTCAGAAATATACTTTTATTTCTTAATGTCAAGGAGGAATTTCTAAAATAATTCTGGCAACATAATTAATGCACTGAAATGTTATTTTTATTTGTATATTTAAGTATTTTCATTTAAACAAAAGAAAGGAGTAAAATTTGTTTCATCCCCATAAAGTAGCATCAACTGTGTAACATCTACAAAGGTTTTTATCAAGAAAACTGTTTCTTTATACCACAGATTTATTTCTTAAAATTGATTTGCCCCAATTTGCGTAAACATTTTAATGCCATAATTATTGCTTTAGTAAGAGATGCTCATTGTCATTTCATTTTGATTCTTATGAATAATTTTATAGGTAAATTGTGCTTCCACTTATAAGCAAGTAACAAAGTAAAATAAAGAAAATGAACGGAAATTACAAAAAAGATCCAGGTGTGTCATTACTAGTGGAATTGTACTAAAGACCTAATTAACTGGATGAGCATATCACACACTTACAAAACTGAAGAGAATCTAACCATTCATCCAGTTTTCAAACTAACACCTTAACCTGCAAAAGTTTGGCAGAAGACTTGAGAACCCTTTGTCAGAGGAAAGGAATTTTACCACTCACAGTACAGCATGAAGAACAGAATTCTTGCTCTCACCAGTACCTTTTCCCCACAACCCCCACAAAGGTGATGCAGAAGGGGGCTCAGATGGGGGCCATGCACAGAATGATTGTATATCATAGCTGAATATCTCTAACCCTAAGAAAACTCCACTTTTATAACAAATCTGCTGGAATATCTGCCATTCTTTGCCCTGAAAACACATTTTTCATCATAAGCAAGAAGAAAGCTACCCTCTGTCTTAGAGGAAGACACTATCACTATTTTTCAAGATCCTTTGCTGCACAAACATTCTTGGAAAGGTAGCCCTGGAAGGAAAATAGATACCAAACTTGTATCAGTTTCTATCAACAAATGCATATTTACACAATGTTCTACTTGCTGAGATGCTACCCCAACTTTTAGGAATATTCCCTCCTTATCTCCATATCCTAGGTTCAGAGAGTGCAGCTGTGTTCACAATAAACTTCTTGACCTATGATGAAGATTGAACTAATTGTAGCTCTGTTTCCAAATTTGCAATGTGCTTTAGTAAAGCGGAGATTTATATCCCACAAAGGTAACAAGCATATTGTGAGCTGCAAGTACCATTTTTAAGTCAAATATTAAGTATTAGTGTGCAGAGATAAAACTGAACAAGGCAAAGAAAAGAAATAAAAGATAAAACAGGGAACTAGTCCTGGAACCTGGAGCACTGACTCCAGGGAAGTTCTATATCCTAGCAGTTTTCCTGACTTTACATATAGCTTTCTGATCAGAGATACTTTTCCTCTTAATTCCTGAGTTATTTTAATTGATAAAAATATACAAAAATGAGACTGAACCAAAACCAACAGTAGTGACTGCTCCTACTGCCATTTTTCATCACTCAAACATGTTTTTGGGTCACCTTATCACTGTGCTGGACATGAAGATTGGTGCAAGGGTGGCATTCTTTCAAATGCCTCAAAGTCTAGACATTGGTTACAGAATGATGTGGCAAGTTCTGCAAGAGATAGGTAGTCAATTTATGTTAGGAAGAGAGGATAAGGATAGCTAGCATGTTTGGATTAGATCTCAGATTATGTTAGCACATAAATTAGTCTCTGAATTGAGACTGTTTTGTGTGTTGAGTCATTTCACAAAGCATGATTTATCTTTTCGATAATTTATGATTGTTATCTTAGAATATAATCAATATCAAAATAATTACGTATAATTCAATATTTTTATATAAAATAAAATTTTAGATTTAAATTTTCACATACTAAACTGAGAGAACAGTCTGTGTCCAATTATAAGAAAGTGTATTTTAAACAGACACGAAGACCAATGGAACAAAATAGAAGATATTAAGTCAAACCCATAAGTCTTTAACCATCTGAAATTTTACAAAAGGGGCAAAAATATAGCTTGGAGGAAAGACAGCCTGTTCAACGAATGATGCTGGACAAACTGGACAGCCATATGCAGACAACTGAAATTAGATGTTTATCTCTCACCCTGCCCAAAAATCAAGTCAAAATGGATCAATGATATAGAAATTAAAACAGCAACTATACAATTGCTAGAAGAAAAAATAGGATCAACACTCCACGACATCAATGTAGGCACCGCCTTCCTTAACATGACACCCATAGCTCAAGAATTAAATCCAAGAATAAATGAGTGGGATACCGTTATATTGAAAATCTTCTGCACAACTAAAGAACGAGTGAAGAGTGTGTAGAAAAAATCTACAGAATGGGAGAAAATCTTTGCCTGCCAAACCTCCAACATAGGACGAATATCAAGAATATACAAAGAACTCAAAAAACTGAACACCAAAACCACATATAATCCAATCAATAAATCATGAGAGAATTAAACAGAAATTTCTCAACAGAGGAATCCCACAAATATATGAGAAAATGTTCTATATCACTAACAGTCAGGGAAATGCAAATAAAAACTTCACTGAGATTCCGCTTCACTTCTGAGAGTGGCAAAAATGTAGAATACGAACAGTAACAGATGTTGGAGGGGTTCTGGAAAGATAGGAACATGTTCATGCTATTGGTGGGATTGAAAACTTATACATCCACTATGAAAAGCAGTGTGGAGGCTCCTCAAAAAATTAGGGTTGGAACCACCTTGTGACCCAGTTATCCCATTCCTGGGTATTGTATTTTCCTGAAAGAGCTAGAATCATCATACCACAGAGACACAGCTACAACGTTTCTAAGAGTTCAATTTATAATAGCTAAAATACAGAACCAAACCTGATGCCCCTCGAGGGATGAGTGGATTCAAAAACTGTGATATATATATATATACACACACACACACACACACACACAATGGAATTCTACTGTAATATTGGAGAGAATGATAGCATGGCATTTGCAGGCAAATTTATGGAGATGGAAAAAAATATGCTGAGAGAAATATCGCAAACTCAGAGACTTAAGGGCCAAATGTTTTCTCCCATATGTGGAAGCTAGAGTAAACTCTAAGACAGGATGAAAGTTAGCTAAGCTTAAACAATAATTTCAACATAGGTGAAATTTCACATAACCAAGGGGAACCATAACTGTGAAGGTGGAGGGGGAGGGAAGGAGGCAGGGGAAGGAGAGAGTGATTAGGGGAATTATCAATGCAACCTGCAACTCTCAACAACCATAAGAAGCCCAACTATACACAGGCAGACAGAGAAACTCAGAAATTTCAAACTTAGTACCCATATATATGCTTATTTCTATATATAACATGGAGGTAATGCAGAGGAGACATGAGACCATGGAGTGGACAAAAGAGGGAGATTGTGGACTATGATTGGCCTTAACTTACTTTTTCAATATCCATGTATGCATGATTGTGTAACAATAGTTCCCTCCAATATGTAAGATTTTGTCTAACAAATACAAAAAAAATAATGTGTTTTGGCATTTTACTAACTCACTGTATAAGCTCAAGATAATTTTTTGTACCCTATTATGGGTGCATATATTGGGGTGGGGAATTCTAATTATTCTTCACTTTAAATTTTATGTGTCAGAGTCCTGTCCTTCAAGTTGCCAATCATAAGGCTACTGATATCCTAAAAAAGAAAATGGCTCACCCAAGTTAAAGCAGATAGGGTTGACCTTATCTACAGGTGGACTCAGACACTAATATAGGTCTAATAATGATTGGACAAATAAGTAAGTGGGATTGTTTGAAAGATAACAATAAAAGGGACAACTAATTAAACTCTTTGAAGCTGTTAATGAGTATGTTCGCTTGAACCAGAGAAGTATAGGGCTGGCTGATATCCTATGACACCCTTGAAAAATGAGAAGATAATGTATTTTTTGAGCAGACTCTCAACCCTACCATCTTCATACCAGTAGCTCCTCTTCTGAGAATCATCTGTTAGGCTATTTCACATTTGCTCCCATTACATTTTTTACATAATTGATCATTTTAAAAATGTCTCTCAGTGTACTTGTTAATAGCCCCTTAATCCTTATTAATTATAAATATGTTCTTAGTTTATAAATTTGTTATACAATTTTTAAAATGAATATTTTATATATACAATTTCAAACACTCAATGTAATAAAACATCAATATTGCTCTTTATAGATTTGCAAAGCAAATTTCATTATATTTGTATGTGTTGTTTTATTTATAAAATCTTTGCTTAATTTGGTATCATTTATGTACACTAATGCTTACTTAACATGTTTTAAATTTTGATTTTTCATACTTAGATGTATATATTTCTAAATATTGTTAAGAAGAAAACCACACTTACAGTTTAAATATATGAGATTTTTATTTGCTTTATAAACAGTAACCACTTTTTATAGAGCAATTCTTAGTCCATTATTTTGATGTAAATCTAAAATGCCACCTTTATGTATAGTACATTAACATGTATTTGGGTAACATTTCTGCTCTCTTTTATTTTGGTATATCTTGCCAAATGTCACTTTCCTATTACTGTAATTTTTAAATTAATGTGTTAGGAACAATTGTTTCCACATCTTATTCTTCAATATTGGTGAATTATTCTTGTCCCATTGTCTTTTTACATACTTTCAAATTAATTTTTAGATAAAAATATCAATTCCCATCAAAAAATAACATTTTCAATTGATATTGAATTGGGTTCATAAGTTAATTTGGTGAGAACAAATATTTTCAAGATATTATCTTTTTCCATTTATCGGAAATAGTTTTACTATCACTCAATAAAATTTTGTCATGTTCTCCTCTAAATTCTGCATATTCTTAATTAGATTTAATGCTTTTTATTATATTTTGTGATTATGGTTTTAAATTTTATATTAGAAATGCACTCCTTAAAATTTCTATTTATCTTGACAAAATGAAAGGGACTTAGACCATTTATTTTAAATATGAATATATATTACTTTGATACCAACAATAAAAACTTTAAAGATTAAAAATGGGCTATATCTTAATATTGTCAAATTGTAAACAGTAACGGAATTCATAGATATGGGTGTGGTTTCATAAGAAAAATGACCATAAATATAATTATTGAACCCTAATCTAGTCAGTAGTTTGTTTATTTTGTTTTCCTGGTTTACTTTCAGTCTTGTTTTCTCAATTAGATTTTGTATTCCTCTTTTTCTAATACTACCATGAATCATTTATGCATTATGTAATATATGTTTTGAGTTATAATAGACGTGCAGCTTTAATCTAAATTATGACACTCTTTGATTATTCTTTTTTAAGTTAAGATTTTTCCACAAATGTAGCTGACCTGGTAAGTGACAGAATTCAAATGCTCAGGTCTCTAGTGTACTACAAATACTGACGACTGTTTCTGCCACTGAAATTGAGATGTGCAACATTTTCCTAGGATTTTTTGCTGCTTCAAAGGTAGACACATTTATAAAATTAATAAGAAGGTGACTTTTTCTATGTATGTAAGATCCTATAATTTTTTAAAGCAATAAAGCTTGCAGCATATCAAAATAATGTTTAAAAATGAGAAATCTGACATTAAAATCATATATATATGTATATAAACCAAGGAATATATTCATTTAAGTTACATATATGGTATTAACAAATAATGGTAATATTAACTCGTAGACTTTCTAATTATTCATGTTTTTGTTGATATATTTATCAAAAATGTATTCCACAAGCATAAGCACTTATGGAAAGACATTTGGTAAAATTTTAATACTATTATTGAAAATTTTTTTATTAACCTACATTTGCAGCACCTGTTATCTTTTTCCTTCAGTGCTCAAATTTATGCAGCATATGGAATAAAAAAGGGAATGAATAAAACCAACTCTCCATCAATTCACGCTAGGATGGGGGCGAAGGGAAAGGTGAGACCATGTGTTCCACATAAGGACACATATAACCCTTTAAGAGGAGATTTCATTGTTCTTTCATTTTGGGGGACCTTTGCTAGCTTGAAAATATGACTTTAATTAGATTAAAGCACTCAAACTAATAGTCAGTATGACATTGACTATTCCTGATAAGAGAAAAGCAATCATTAATAATAAAAATTTCAGAGCCTCTGCTGCAACAAATTCCATAGTCAAATTTCTTAAATATCATTCCCTTAGTAAATTTTCACTTTAAATTTATGATGGCAAAACCAAGTATTAGAAACTACATTTCCTTTTAGGAAATTAAATGAATTCTAATGTAATCACAGCATAGTGTCATGGAATAGTTGATAAGAACATTGAATTCTATGTTAATATAAAGTTTTGTGGTTATGCTATGAACACATCAAGAAGTAAAAACATGTTTTCCCAATGTTTTGTTGTGACACAGTAATCAATGAAAGAGTACTGATGTTTTGTATATATGCGATCACTTCTTCTACACAAATTTTAAGGAATGAAAACTAGTGTCCTTCACTAGATTGCTATTCCTATAAGACAAATAAACTGAAATGTTATCAGTTTAGAGGACATTTGCTTTTATTTTCTCTAGAACATTTTTACATACCTATGAAGTTAGAGCTGTAGTTCTTGTTTAAAACATCTATTATTTCTCTGATACCCAAAGTTACATGCTGACATAGGAACCCAGGTTAGTGCTAAAAGTACCAGAGGGACTAGAGCAATATAATCCTGGCTATTCATATTTCAAGGAGACATCTCTATATTGTAAAGTCAAAATTTCCAGAGATATCTAACTCCTGGACAGATTTTGTTTACATACAAACCAAAGAATTAAAATAAGAAATAGAACCTTTCAGCAGAGTAGAGGCACAGCAACCTTCTACGTCTTTAATAACAGGGCACATGTTCTTTCTTCCCTCACCTATAAAGGCCTAGCCTGACCATCAGATCTCCAAAGCAGTAAGGCCAGGTGAAATGGAGATGGGTGCTTTCATTGTGTACTGTGCAGTAATTAATAACAACCTTGTCTCTGATTGAAAACAATTCTTTCCTATTTAAGATGAAAATGGTACTTAGGAGAAAAATGTAAAACCAACGAAATTGTTTTACAGTTATGAGTGAATGAAACAATAATTTCTTGCATGCCAGGAATTGAAGATCCTTTATACCCTTTCAAATATAGTATATTCTTTAAAAAATCCTTGATTAGTAAATGTAAGATTCATAAGATGCTCCAACAAAACTCCAAGGGGTTGGCGATTTTTCTTTATATTTAAAATAGAAGATTTTTAAGGACTCAAAACTGCAAGGTAGTTGACCAGATGAAGGAAAGATAAACATCCCATTGGATTCCCATAAAATGCTTTCTGGTAAGATATTAAAATAGAACTTCAGTTATGATAATGGTGATGAACATAGAAATATGCCTACCATTCCTTTATTTTGACTGTTCGCTCTGTGACAGGAACCATGGTAAACTTTTCTTGTCCTTACTAGGACTTATCAAAGTCTGTCAGTCTCTCATTAATTCATTAACACATCCAATTTTAAGTGGATGTGAATACCTCCCCCAAAAGCATGAAGATCCAAAAAGGCAAACTTCTTACGTGGGTTTCTACCATTTTATTTTCAAAAGCTAGCACTGTTTGCCCAGTCTGTGCTCACTAGCATGAGAATGAAACCAGGTTACAGGTGAAGGATGGAGCAGGAATGCAAGCCACACCTGTTCCACTGCGGAGCCTACATTCTAATCGTTAAACCAAGTGAATTTGTCTAAATATTGTGTAATCTTGAGTTTCAAATATGAGGATCATTTTAAACTGCTCCTTTATCCTATTTCATATAGATTATAAATATCTTTTCAATTTTTCTGGCAGTTTTCTGTGCTATCTTACAATGTAAAACTTCACATAAACTGCCTCAGCTATGCACACACACATTACAGAGAGATTCTCCAGTGAGTAGCAGAGGGAACATGAGAGGCACCGTCAGAACTGCAGTGCAGTCAAACTTTTCTTTAAGTTAAGTGAGAATGTGGTAATTCCAAGACCCTATTTCTTTCTCTTTTCCTTTTTATATTCATTTTATTGCCAAGTTATTACCCTAAGAGAGTGCTGGGGTAGCATATGCTTGGCCTTGGATGCTACTTTCCCTTGGGTGTTTTCTATCTGATTTGAACGGTGACCTGGAGGTCCGGCAATGACTGTCTATAGTCCTAGGAAATATGAGTAAATGATACAAATGCTCTGCAACTAATTAAAAATCTGTAGTGTTGACATCTGCCTAATATATGTAGCAATTTCAGAAGTTGATAGCAGACTACGTCCATACAGCAAGGGTCTGATGCAGTCCCTTTAATAAAGTAATTATGAAGTAGTGTCATGGATATAAACTTGGAGAACATCCAAATAGAGTCATAAAATGTGCTAATTGGTACTGAGGATTAGAATGCAGTAAAATCCAAATTTACAACAGTAGCTACTTTACAGTAGAAGTAATTTTCCACTCCCAAGACTAAAAATGCATCTGAGTATTAGCAAAAAAATAGCCTTAGTACATTTTTGGCACTTTTAATATATCCTGGACCACATTTGATTCAGGGATTTATATAAGAGGCTTATAATTAACATATTTAGTCAACAATTTAAAAAATCATATTGTTTGTACAATCAAATAAAAATTTAAGGAATCTACTAAAATGAACAATATGATTTTACTAAAACAGAGAATGCATAGGAACAGTATCATATAAGTCAGATTATTGGCAATTACAATTTAAAAAGCTCTTACATATAAGTGTATGAATTCTTATTTTTTCTCCATTAAATATGGCAAAAATTTGAATTGATTAATATTTAGGAATATTATGGTTATGTTCTATTAATTAAATTTATTTTAGTATACGATAAAAATCCATGTTGACATTTTAAAATTAATGTTAAAAAAATTAACAAAAGCTGAAAGTGAGATTTATGTATGTACTACCACATACAATTTAGAACTACAAGGAATCCTATGATAAATGTTTAATTAGGTATGATTTTTAAAAGAGTGGGTTGAATCAAAACTGATATAAATATAAAAATTCTGTGAGGACTTTTTATACAATTTTATTATGTATTAATGAGATTTTAATACCTTAATTTGGAATAGTAAGAAAAAACTTCCTTTTATGTTTACATCTTTAATAAAAATTGAAATGTTTAATTACAGAAATTGTACATCAGCAAAATTTAAATGGGCTATAAAATATTGATTATACATATTCCATAAGCAACAATATTTATATGTGAGTCTTAAAAGTATGTGTTATTTTCAGACACCTATATATTTTCATACATAATGTGTATACAGTACTGAAAACCATTTGCTAATTCATTCAGCATTGATGGAATTGGGTTGCTTCCACATTTTGAGCTCCCGTGAAAAAGTGGTGCTATAAATATTTATGTGCAAATTTTTATGAGGATATACATTTTCATTACACTTCAGTATATACTATACATACCTAGGAATGGAATTGTTAGGTATGAAATCTCCATATTTAACACTTTGAGGAACTGCGCAGGTGTTTTCAAAGTAGTGGTCCCACTATACAATCTTACCAGAAGTTTATGATAATACCGAAGTTGCCACATTCTCACTTGTTTCGGGATTATAGGCAACCTACTAGGTGTGAAATAATAATTTGCTTTAATTTTGATTTGTATTCCCCCAGTGAATGATGACTATTGAGAATCTTTCCTGGGTTTGTCAGTTGTTTGTGTATCTTTGTAGAAATGAATTCTCAAAACCATTGCCTATTATTAAATTTAATTACTTGGCTTTTCCTTACTCAGCTGTAGTGTCCTTTATATATACTAAATACTAGTGCTTCCAGTGATTCTTGTGATCTGCCAATATTTCCTCCCATTCTGTGGATTGTATTTTCACTTTTTTTGATAGTATCATTTACAGTAAAAAAAAATTATTTTAATTTGAATTGCCTCATTTATTTTTTCTTTGCTCCTTAGGATTTTGGTGTCAAATCTAAGAAATCATTGCCTAATTCAGGTCACAAATAATTATTGGTGTTTTCTTGTGAGAGTTATACATTTCGATCTAGCATCCATTTTGAATTAATTTGTGTGAATCATATGAGGTATTTTTTTTTAATTTTTATTTTTGAACAATCATACAAATTTTTAACAAAATAATATAAAAAGTGTATAGATTCTGGATACTAGATTTACCCCCAGGAGTGCCCCCCCAATTTCCCACCCTTATCCCTCCCTTCCCTTAACAACAATATCTCTAAAAAAGTATTAGGCTGTATAACATTATATCTTATCTGGATTTAACACAAGATAATAAACCACCTTTCTGAATGGCCAGGGTCTAGTTCCAACCTCCACAAATGAGTGGAGACATTCGACCCTTGGTTCTCTGGGTTATGCTGATTTTACTCAGCATAATTTCTTCCATAGCCATCCATTTACCTTCAAAGGCTGCAATATCATTGTTTCTAATTGCTGTGTAGAATTCCATGGTATATATGTACCACAGTTTTTGGATCCATTCATCCAGTGAGGGACATCTGGGTTGTTTCCATAGTCTAGCAATAGTAAATTGAGATGCTATGAACATAGATATTGCTGTGTTGTTGTAATGTGCTGATTCTAAATCCCCTGGAAAAATACCCAGGAGTGGAATAGCAGGGTCATATGGTGGGCTCATCCCTAGTTTTTTGAGGATTCTCCACACTGCTTTCCAGAGGGGCTGTACCAGTCTGCAGCTCCACCAACACTGTGTTAGTGTCCCTATCTCTCCACAGCCCCTCCACCATCTATTATTGTTTATTTTCTTCATTTTTGCCATTCTGACTGGGGTAAGGTGATATCTTAATATGGTTTTCATTTGCATTTCTCTGATTACTAGAGATTTAGACTACTTTCTCATGTATTCATTGGCTTGATCAATGTCCTCTGTTGAGAAGTTTCTATTTAGCTATTGGGCCCATTTATTATTTGGGTTGTTAGTGTTTTCGTGGTTGAGATTTTTGAGGATTTTGTAGATTCTGGATATGAGACCCCTGTCAGAGGAATCATAGCCCATGATTCTCTCCATTTTCGTAGGAAAGCTCTTGACTCTTTTGATTGTTTCCTTGGCAGTACAAAAGCTTTTTAGCTGTATGGCATCACATTCACTGATTTTTTTACTTTACTTCCTTCATTTTAGGAGACATTAATGAGAAAGTCTTTGCCTACTCCAAAATGCTGAAGTGTTGGACCTACTTTGTCTTCTATTAATTGCAAGGTAGCTGGTTTAACTCCTAGCTCCTTGATCCATTTTGATTTGATTCTCATGCAAGGAGAAAGATATGGGTCTAATTTCAACTTTCTGCAAGTGGATGACCAATTTGTCCAGCACCATTGGTTGAAGAGGCTGTCATTCCTCCATGTAATATTTTGCACCCCTTTGTCAAAAATCAGATGTTTAAAGATTTGAGGGTTTATTTCATGGTCTTCTATTATATTCCATTGGTCTTCTCTCCTATCTTGATACCAGTACCATGCTGTCTTTGTTACTACAGCTCTGTAGTAAATCTGGTATGGCAAAACCACCTGTTTCATCTTTCTTGCTTAGTATTGTTTTGGCAATTCCAGGTTTCTTATGGTTCCAAATGAATTTGAGAATTTCTTTTTCTATGTCTGTAAAAAACAACATAGATATCTTTATAGGGATAGCATTAAATCTATATAGGGCTTTCGGTAAAATGACCATTTTTATTATATTAATTCTGCCTAACCAAGAGCATGGGACATCTTTCCATCTTCTTAGGTCGTCTTGGATTTCATTTTTCAATGACTGATAGTTTTCGTTGAAGAGATCTTTGATTTCCCTTGTAAGGATAATTCCCAGGTATTTTATTTTTTCAAAGCTATTTTGAAAGGGACTGATTGCCTGAATTCTTCTTCAGTCCTATTATTATTAGTGTATAAGAAAGCTATTGATTTATGAGTGTTGATGTTGTATCCTGCCACTTTGCTAAATCTATTTATGAGTTCAAGCAGCTTACTGATGGAGTTTTTAGATCTTCCAGATACAGGATCATGTCATCAGCAAAAATAGAGAGTTTGACTTTCTCTCTTCCAATTTTTATTCCTATGATTTCTTTCTTTTGCCTAATTGCTCCAGCTAGGGTCTCAAGAACAATATAGAATAAAAGAGGTGAGAGCGGAAAACCTTGTCTTGTTCCCGACTTTATTGGAAATGCTTTCATCTTTTCTCCATTTAGTATTATACTAGCTGAGAGTTTAGCATATATAGCCTTTACAAAGTTCAGAAATGGTCCTTTGAACCCCTTCTTCTCTAGAGTTTTGAACATAAAAGGGTGCTGGATTTTATCAAAGGCCTTTTCTGCATCCATTGAGATGATCATATGGTTTTTGTCCTTGATTCTGTTTAAGTGGTGAATTACGTTAATTGTTTTGCATATGTTGAACCAGCTCTGCATTCCTGGGATGAAGTCCACTTGACCATGATGGATTATTTTCTCGATGAGTTTTTTAATAAGATTTGCTAGCACTTTATTAAGGATTTTTGCATCCAAGTTCATAAGGGATATTGGTCTGTAGTTTTCTTTTCTTCATGTATCCTTGTCAGGTTTTGGTATCAGATTTATGGTTGCTTCATAAAAAGTGAATGGGAGCATTCTCTCCTTTTCAATTTCTTGAAATAACTTAATAAGGAGAGGTGTTATTTCCTCCTCAAAAGTGTGGTAAAAATCAGCAGAGAAGCCTTCAGGTCCTAGTCTTTTCTTCTTTGGTAGACTTTTAATTGCAATATGGATTTCAGTGCCTGTGACTTGGCTATTTAGGAATTCAATATCCTCCTGATTCAATTTAGGGATGTTGTAAGTGTCAAGAAATTTATCCATTTCTTCCAAGTTATCAAATTTGGAGGAGTATAGGTTTTTAAAATATGATCTTATAATTTGTTTGATTTCCATGGGGTCGGTGGTGATCACTCCCTTTTCATTGGAGATTTTATTGATTTCCTTCATCTCTCCTTCTTTTGGTTAGATTTGCTAGGGACTATCTATCTTGTTTATTTTTTCAAAGTACCAGCTCTTTGTTTCATCAGTTCTTTTATTGTATTTTTGTTTTGTTTTGTTTTCAATTTCATTGATTTCAGCTCTGATCTTGATTATTTCCTGTTTTCTGCTGGCTTTGGGGTTAGATTGTTCTTCCTTTTGAAGGGCTTTGAGATAAAGCATAAGCATATTTATTTTGGATCTCTCTTCATTTTTAATGTGGGCAATCAGTGCTATGAATTTTCCCCTTAGGAAAGCTTTCATGCTTTCCCAGAGGTTTTGATATGTTGTGTCTTCATTTTCATTCTCTTCCAAGAATTTGTGGATTACTTCTCTCATGTCTTCTTGGATCCATTCTTCATTTAATAGGGTATTATTCAATCTCCATGAATATGTGTGCTTTCTGTAATGATTCTTGCAGTTGATCACTAGGGTCATAGCATTGTGGTCTGAAAGGACACACAGGATGATGTCTACTTTTTTATATTTGCTGAGATTACCTTTATGAACCAGAATATGATCTATTTTGGAAAAGGATCCATGTGCTGCAGAGAAGAAGGAGTACTCCGCTAACTTGGGATGAAAATTCAATATATGTCTCTTAAGTCCATTTGGTTTATGGAGTTATTTAGGATGGTGATTTCTTTATTGATTTTTGTTTTGATGATCTGTCTAATGGTGACAGCAGAGTGTTGAAGTCTCTCAGTATTATTGTGTTGAGGTCCACGAGTGGTTTGATGTCATGAAGTAATTTATTCATGTAGTTGGGTGCACTGTTGTTTGGAGAGTAAATATTAATTATGATTATTTCTTCCTGTTGAAGGGTTCCTTTTAGTGTTAAGTAGTGGCCTTCTTTATCTCTTTTGATTGATTTATGTTTGAAATTTACTTTGTCGGATATAACTATAGCGACATCGGCTTGTTTTCTTGGGCCATAAGCGTGGTAGATTTTTTTCCATCCTTTCACCCTTAATCTGTGGATGTCTTTGCCTGTTAGGTGAGTTTCTTGTAAGCAGCATATGGTTGGATTATGTTTTTTGATCCAGTCTGCAAGTCTGTGTCTTTTGAGTGGTGCATTTAGACCATTCACATTCAGTGTTAAGATAGAAGTGTGTAATTGAATCATAGTCATTGTGTTTTATTTAGCTAGTTCTGTGGTTGCCTTGGTTAGTTCTTGCTGGGTGGTACTGTCACTGAATTTCTTCAGTTTGTGGATTTTGGGTATCAATTGCTTGTTCTTCTGTCTGGAGTATTTCCTTGAGAATTCTTTGTAGGGCAGGTTTTCTGTTGACAAATTCTGCCAATTTTGTTTTATCATGGAAAGTTTTTATTTCTCCATCAAATTTGAAGCTGAGTTTTGCTTGGTATAGAATTCTAGGCTGCATGTTGTAGTCATTTAAACATTGAAAGATATTATTCCAAGACCTTCTTGCTTCCGGCATTTGGGTTGAAAAGTCACAGACAATTCTTATTGGCTTGCCTCTGAATGTGATTTGGCGTTTCTCCCTTGCTGCTTTTAATATAGTTTCCTTGGTGTCTCTGTTGTACATTTTGAATATGATATGTCTTGGTGAGTTTCTCTTTTGATTAGGCCTATTGGGTGTCCTGTAAGCCTCTTGGATGAGCATATCAGATTCTATTTTTATGTGGGAAAAGTTTTCTTTCACGATCTCTTTGAGAATGTTCCTCATACCATTGGTGTGTTTCTCAATTTTTCCTGTATTCCACTTACTCTCAGATTGTTCCTTCTCATTTTGTCCCAGACATTCTTGAAATACTGGTCATGATCTCTTAATTGTTTTACCTTTTTGGTGTCAGTGAGCTCTAGCTTGATCAACCTGTCTTCATTATCGGAAGTTCTTTCTTCAATAGCAGAGTTTCTATTTTCTACTGAAGTTAGTCTATTTTTGGATTCTTGCTTGGTCCCTCTCATGTCATTGACTGCAGCTTTGAGGTCTGTAACTTCCTTTTTGAGAGAATCTAATTCTTTAATCATTGAGTCTTTTAATTCTTGAGTTTTCTCAGTTATTCCCTTCATTATCTCCTCTTTTAAGTCGTTGTTCCCTTTTGTTATCAGCTCATTGATATATTATTCTAGATTTTCATCCTGATCACTGGCCATAGTCCCCTTTCTAGGGGAGTTTTGGGATTGATGTGAACCTCTTCGAGTTGATTCCTCATGTCTGAAGAGATTCTTCTCTCTTATTTGCCAGGTGAACCTAGGCAACACTTGAAGCTATAGATATTAAGAGTGTCTCTGGCCCTTAATGAAGTTAAGTTTCTTAATGGAACCTTGGAACTACAACCAGTAAGGGAGTCCCTGAGACCTCTGGGAGGAGAAGTTCACTTTGCTTCAGGTTTTGATATGACTGTCACTCAGTCTGTAGTTTTGTGATCTCACAGAGCGGACTAGGGTATCTTCAGATTTCTGGGATTTCTAGGAGGGGTTTCCAATGAAGGGGATTGATTCTGGAAAGCCCTGAAGTTTGCCAGCTTCTCAGGGGAGCTGCAGCCAGGGGGCTTAATGAGCAGGGAGTCTGGCTGATTTCTATTCTCCCTCTGCTGGGAGAGGCATACACTGTCTCTTGTGTCAAAAAATGTGTTCCTCCTTTCTAGGAAGAGTGGACAGGGCAGGGAATTGTTCTCCCTTTTTAGCACAAACTGAAGACCTCCTAAGAAGGATGGAGTCTGGGGCTGACCTAGGCCTTCTTTTCCTAGATGAGACTGAAGCCTGTGGTGATTACCTAATGCACTTATGCTAGGCTGCTTTAAAAAGCCAGAGAGAGCTATCTCCTAGGGCTCAGATGGCAGCCAGGCTGTCCCGCTGAGCCACAATTTCCACTGGGCTCTTCAGCTTGCGATGCCCAGCTCAGCTCTCATCTCCCACAGAGTGTGAGCTCGGTGGGTGGGTGCAGCTACTTGCTCTCCTGACGTTGTCTTGAAGATGTTTTTATAAGGTACGGGGTCGGAGCCCTGAGCGAGCACGGGATCCCAGTGACAGCTCAGTTCCAAGCGGCAGCCCCAACCTTTGCAGCCTCTCTCGGCCTCCTTCACTGTGGCCCGCAGCCCTCTCTCCAGTGTAATGTAATCTGAAACCAAAAAAGTCTCATTTCTGCTTCTCTGGCAGGGTGGATAAATTCCCTTTTTTTTTCCTCCACGCTCTGATCAGACCCCTTAGTTTGCTGATCCACTCATTGCCATATCAGCCACGTGCCAGCGTCAGGTAAACAAAGTCCGCAGTGGTGCTAACTTTAAAGCACCGTGACTTTTCTGCTGTGGGGAAATACTCCACCACTCCACTCGCCAGCCAGCCATGCGGCAGCGGCAGGTGAACTGAGACCGCTATAGCGCTATATTTAAAGCACAGCGGCTTTTCCGTGGGGATGAATTCGATGAATTCGCGGGCTGCTTGCCTCCTCCCCCACTCCCGGGCAGCGGCTGCCTGCCGCGCTCCAAGCCCGGATGGAAAAAAAAAGAAAACCACTCATTATTCCCAAGTCTCTGGTCCTCAAATAAACTGAGCATATTAGTTCTGGGGTTTCAAGAAGCTATTCCCCATAAACGCACCTCAAATATCTGGGAATGAACCGGGGATTTTCGGTCCAGATTCAGAGCTTCTGGGGACAGGCATCTGTCTTCAAGTCGCCATCTTGCCGGAAGCTCTCTGAGGTATGGGTTTTTTTTTTTTTGTTTTTTTTTTTAAAGAGAGAGGGATAGTGAGAGAGACAGAGAAAGAGATAAACAACTTTATTCTTTATTTAGTTTTTCACATGGCCTTAGTTGCTCCAACACTCAGTTGTGTACCTGGTGCTGGGGTTTGAACCTGGGTCCTCGTGCTTGCCAGGCAAGCGCCGAAACCACTGAGCTACTGCTCCAGCCCCTGAGGTATGGTTTTAACAGCAGTCTTGTGCTAAAAAATATCCCTCTGTCTGAATACCATTGGGAGAAATGGTATTCTACCACCACTGAATTTTCTTGTCACCTTCGTTAAGTACAAATTAATCAGAAATGTGTTAGTTTATTTCTACAATCTCAATTCATTCATATATGTCATTGTGCCAGTAACCTCTGGCTTGGTTAGAGTTTTTCCTTTTCAAGGTTGTTTTATCTACTTTCAGTATCTTTTTCATAAAAAATTTAAACAACTTGTGGCATTTTTTAAAATGGTAGGTTTTTGGTAGAGATCTTATATCTACATATCATTTGGGGGGAGAATTTCATTTAATAATATTACTTTGTCTTCTATAAACATGGACTTTTTTAATTTTTATAAATACATTAATTTCCTTCAATAATATTTTATAAATAGTTTCCAAAGTTACATTTTGTGTAACCCACTGCTAATGCATAAAACTTCAACTGAATTGTCCATGTTGCTCTTATAATGTGACTAAAGAGCTCATTTGTTAATTCTTTCCATTTCTAATGAATTTTGTGTTCTATATAAAAGGATGTTATCTATGAATAGAAATTTTTTTTTATTTTATCATTACCAAAGTCAATGCTTTTATTGACCTTTCTGGACTATTTGGCAACTAGAATCTCTGGTGGGGTTTTAAGTAGAAGTTATGAAAGCAGCCATCTATCTTATTCTTAATCTCAGGAAAATATGGTCAAACTCTTAAATTCAGTGCATTTTAACTATACATTTTTCCTTACTGAATTCTGTCTTAAGTTGAGTATGTTCCCAATTTAATTGTCTTGAGCACTTTTATCAGGAAAATTCATTGTATTTTTAAAATGATTGTTCTGCTTTTATTGATATAATCTTGTGGTTTTAGTTCATAGTTCTATTAATATAGCCTATTACAGTGGTTAGTTTTCATGTTAAGCAAACCTTGCATGCCTGAGATAAATCTGAGTTAGTTGTGGTATGTTCACAATTTCTAACATGATTTTATTGAGGTTTCTAACCTTTTGATATGTTGTTGCATTTATTTTGCAGACATTTGGCTGATAATTTTTGTTGATCATAAAGGGTGTTGCTGTGTATGTTTGTGTGTGTGTGTGTATTTATTGGTAATGTCTTTTATGGTTTTGATAGCACCAAAGCACGAACCTCATAAACTGAGTGTGGCTCTATTTCTTCATTTTATTTTTCTTTTTTTGGAAAATTTGTGAAACATTTAATATTTATTTTCAGTGTAACAGAATTCGTCAATGAAGGTATCTGTTTCCAAGCTTTGTGTTAGGTGAATTTGTGGTTATTCAGTTTATCTATTTCTTTCAAGTTTCTGCAGATTTTCAATCTATTTTTAAATATTCAAGCAGTTTGTATCTTTCAAAAATTTCATTCATTTTATCTAGGATATCTAATGTGTGGATATAAATTGCTTGTGATCAACTTATAATCCTTTTTTTCTGTAATGTTGTGATGTACTTACTGTGCATTCATGATTGTAGTTATTTAACTAAATTACTAAAATTGGCTAATGAACTTCCAATATTGTTGATTGTAGTTTTTTAACTAAGTTATTAAATTGGCTAATGAATTTCCAATTTTGTTGATGTCCACAAAGAAGGAACTTTGAGTTCTATTGATTTTGCATATTGTTTTATGCTCATTCTCTATATCCTTTATTTCCACTCTTTTCTTTATTGTTTCATTTATGCTTGCTGTGAATTTGTTTACCTTTTCCTTGTTTGTCTGGAGAAAGCTTAGGTTATTGACTTGAAATCTTTGTTCCTTTATAACATTAATGCTTGCAGTTATTGATTTCCATCTAAGAACTGCTTTAACTATATTCCAGAAGTTTTATTAAACTGTTTTAATTTTTATTTATCTTAAGAAATATTTTCTGATTTTCCTTTATAATTTTTCTTTGATTCACTGGTTATTTAGTAGTGTGCTTTGTAATCCATGCATATTTCCACATATATGATTTCACATATATATAATTTCCACATATATTTGAATTTTAAAAGGTTTTTCTATTTATGGTTAGTAATATTAACATGCTATCACTGAGGTTGCAAACCATGTGGAACCTCAGGACTTAAAAGTATTAAAGCTTGTGTTATGACCAAAGGAGTGGCATGCCCTGAAGTATACTCCAGGTGCCCTTGAGAAAACTCTACATTCTGCTCTTTTTGGCGGGCTGTTCTTTATATATCCAACATATCTAGTTGATTTAGAGTGTTGCTCACATCTTCTGTTTCTTTGTTGTTCTTTGCCTGCCTAAGCTCCTTGCTTCTCACTGTTCACCAGCAAATTTTACAGAATCTTTCAAAATACTAATTAGTTGAGAGTTTCCATCATATGTATATTTACTATGAGCTTCATTGGTAATAATTTTGACATAGTAATATCTTAGGACATATTATTTAATAAATAACTATTAAGCTGTGTAAAAGGGGTCAAGCTTTTGTGGAATATTGAGTGTTTACTAGAATCTGGGGAGTCTCTGAATAAAGACAGATGCCTATATCTATATCACTTGTAGTTGCTTTTTTCACTAACCTAATGTCCTAAATTCCTTGAATATGAGTAGAAATGAATATATTCAGTATATTCCCAACAATTTTAGGTGGTAGCATGTCATACAGAAACATGGGTCTGTGGAAAAGTCCCTGAAACTTCTTCATCTATTCCTGTAGGGAAATGGAGTGATTCTAAAGGAGATGAATAAGGAGGCGTTGCTGAGGCTGATTGTGAAGCTGGTGATTCAGTTGCCTCACACTCCTGAGTCACGGGGATTACAGGCATGTGCCACCATGCCTGGCAATATACACCGTTCTTAAGAACTGTCCTGTTAGCATGAGATTGTTATACGCAGCAAGCTAGAAGCTATTTAGAACAATATGCAATATCTGTCCTGTTCTTTTTCATTAAATATTTCTAAAGTGATGAATTGATGAAAGTAAAGAGGTTAGGGAATGACAACTGTTATTATAATGATATTTTAAAATCAATCGCTACAGATAAGTTTTACAAAAATACATAATATTTGTCTCTAAGCAATTTAATGAACTATACCAATAGTATATGTGCAGTACAAATGTATGAAATGGAACAAATATGCAGTGATATTTTAAAAGTGGAAGATATTACTAGGAGATGTGTTTCACTTTTTTCCCCCTCCAGATTTCCAGCATTTCCATTAATTAAGTCTTTATTAACTAAACATTTAAAAATTGCAAAATTTAAATTTAGTATCAGTTACCACTATCCAATCATAAAAATATTAATAATTTTAGACTTGATGTAGATATGGAATACTGATGATTTATAATACATTATATCATTTGCTTTGAGTTTAGGGTAAAAAACACATTTTAGCCAAGAGTTTTCTAGTTCACTAAGTTCATAGTACAGGGAAAGGTAATCAACCTCTCAGGTGGTAGAACTGGAATAATGTAAACATGGAGGCCTTCAGTGCCCATGGCCTCTGCTTAGCTTAAAAAATCAGCGTAACTGAAATCAAAACACAAGACAATAGAAGAGATTAAATAAAAATAAGAAAGAGCCCTTCTTATAATTTCACTGGTGGAGGAAATTTGCATTCCTTTCTTTTCACGTTTGAGCTAAAATTATTTTCTTATTTGTTTTATCTTTGTTATTTTTTATTTGTTTTTTGTTCTAGGTAGGTAAAACCAATATTGTCAGAATGTAGTATCAAATGGAGGTTTGAAGTTTCAGCTCCATGCTTTCCTCTGACAATTCACATAGCATGGTCAGTCTGCAAACTCTCATTTATTTGTCCATGGTGAGATAAACACAAAAACTGGGAGCCAGTATTTTTAGAAAACAGTGTAGCAATTTAATATTGAGGCAACATAAAACTGTATGTTGATGATTTGCTTTTGTTTTATATATCTTTGATTTTATAATTAGTTTTTTGGGTGGTAAGTTATTTGTATATATATAAAAAGTTCCTTCTGAAATGGATAGAAAAATATAATTAATAAGCTATCTCCCTATCACAGATTATTTGTTTGAGTCATGAGCCAGGTTCAGAAAATTAAACTCTGTGGTGTACTGGATGGGATGTGCTATTATTTGGTCCTTGACCATCAGCTTGCATATATGCTTCTATTATTTATTTCAGGAAGGGGAATTAAATGCTATAACTGGGAAAGAACTTAGATTTTAATAATCACTTATTTATTAGTTACCTTAATTGCTACCACAATCAACAACATCCTTAGCGAACTGCAAAAATCATTCAATGCACACTATGACAGTGTAAGTTGACATTTTGCTTGGATCCAAAGTATTAGCATATTTCCATCATCATAAAAAATTTCCTTTTTTATCTTCATATAATATTTAGTACAATGTGTTGGGAAGAGTAAGATGCACCATACAGATGTCCTTTCAGAAGAGACATGACACCCAAGCTCTTAGCAGACAGCCTTTCAGTTTTTCAGGATTTTTCTTGGCTACAGAATACTACCTTGCACAAGGTTATGCCTTCCCAGGGATGTCCTTATCCACTGACTAACCAAAATGGAGATATAAAATATTCCATTTCAGTGTATCATGGAACACCCTGATGGCCATGTATGTTCTAGGTATCCCAATGGTATTGGCCAAATCTGCATTGAGCCTTTACTGATCATGGAACAAGAACAAAGGAATGAAAAGGAAATAATATATTGATTTGAGAACTTTCTCCCAGGAAACATTACTTAAGTTTCTGGCAAAAACCCGAGTAGATTGTGAAAAATAACTACATGACTTGCTTGCTATAGAAGTGATGCTGTTTTGGTGGATGTTGGGTTTGTGTCCTCTCAGAGTCAAATAATGAAACTGAGGGACACCGAAGCAAGTGGAGCAAACAGTTTATTTAAGAAAGGATAGAGAGAAAAGACTTCTCCAAGAGAAGGGAGCCTTGGAGCTGAGAGCTCGAAGAGGGGATACAACTTGCCTGTTTAAGATTCTCTTCCCTTGATTAATAATTGTCTTCCCTCCCCCATGCCTAGGGGTATGGGTGTGAAATTCTGGTCTGATCTAGTCTTTGGTTGTGGGTCACTAGCATCTTTACCAGTAGAGAGGAAGTTACTGTCTGGACCACCAT
This sequence comes from Aplodontia rufa, assembly GCA_004027875.1. NCBI lineage: Eukaryota > Metazoa > Chordata > Mammalia > Rodentia > Aplodontiidae > Aplodontia > Aplodontia rufa. The sequence continues at coordinate 26,391 of PVKS010025342.1, forward strand.
TGTCAGTGAAGGGATGTAAAGCTGATATGCACCTCTGCTTACTTAGAGCAGTGAAAGCTTTTTACCCTCTCAGAAAACATGACCATCAGCTAATATACTCCTTATTGACCTGCATTGTTCTGCTTACACTGACTGCCTAGCTTTCTCTGCTTCAGAAGCATGAGAAAACAATTACCAGTGCTAAATGACAGTAAAACTCTAGCCTTGCACCATTGCTGTCACACAATGTTAGAAGAAAAAAAGTAGATTCAAGAAAGAATGGTGGAGCAGAGACAATATATAATATTATAAGACACAGATGATTTTGTTCCAGCTGAAAGACTGAAGGAGAACCCATTTATCAAAGCTATGAAGAATGCACTGAAGAGAAAGTCACCAATTTAATGAAAAATATAATCTATCTCCCCTTGCAGTCAATCTGAAAGTTTAAAGACAGATCTGAATGAGACTCACTGATTGTTGGACATGCTTGTGTAGCTAAGAGACCCCTGGTAGCTGAGACAAGGGATTTTATTAGGAAAGACAGAAAGGTGGCTGTTTGCCCAACTGGAAAGCAGCAGCTACATGACTGAGAGAGGCATATTTATACAGATTTAGGCAGGAACAGTGCTTGGGTGGGAAATTTGAAATTGGTCCATTAGGGACAAAGGAATTGTTACTGTGGCTACACCAAGGAACATTGACTACATGCAGAAACTCACGTATGGTGAGGTGGTCAGCTTACAATGGGTAATTACATGGTGGAAGGAATTTCAGCAATGCTGTGAGTAGGTGGGAAGTGGCTTTGAAGGTCATGCTTTGTGAAAGAGGAATTTGCATTTTCTGGGAAATAGAAACCTAAGTACATCTAACTGTGGTCATCATAAATGACAGTTATCTAACATTCCATCCTTTTCAGTTTTATACGGGAGCAGGGATGAAGGTCTGTCTTCTGAAGCCACTTCCAGCTGACCAGGGGTTACTATTATAGGACTAGGGTATCTAGGGATATTGATCTTCAGGGTGGCTCTTCAAGTGCTGATAACTGGACAGGAATATTTGATTGACTTTCTGGTTGGTGATGACTGAAATTTGTCTGCTTAAAAAATTTTGGAGAGGGCTGGAGTTGTGGCTTGGAGGTTGGGGTGCTTGTCTGGCATGCATGAGTATGCAAGTTCAAACCCCAGCACCACTTACACAACGAAGTGTCCAAGGAATGAAGGTCACATGAAAAACTAAATAAAAATTGCTTCTCTCTTTCTCTCTGTCTCTCTGACCCCTCTTTCTTTCTTTTCTTTTCTTTTTTTTTTTTCAGGGCTGAGGACCGAACTCCAGGCCTTGCGTGTGCTAGGCAAACACTCTGCCACTGAGCTAAATCCCCAAACCCTGTTCTCTCTTTCTTAAAATAAAAAATAAGAAAAATTTGGAGAAGCTGAAAAACACAAGGTAGAATTAGAGCTAAAAGACGAAGAGCAGCTAGATGTCCCGGAAACAGAAGGAGCGGGCCTTTGGTCCCTGAAACCAGTTCCACTGGGATGATGACTGCCAAAAAGGTGTCTTAAGTTCTTCACCCAATTTACTTAAGGTTTGGAGTTTTGTTCAAACAAACTGGATTCATTTATGTAGCAGCAGCCCTCTTCCCTGAGGAAGAGGCTGGTCCCGCCTTTCTCAGCAATGAGTAAGTCCAGGGCTTACCTGTTTGGGACCTTTTCCTTAGCGAGGGAGGTCATCTGTCTCTGTAGGGAGAACAGTGAGGAGGCTGTGGATTTAAGAGTGAATCCTGAAAATCCTGGGCTGTGATGAGACATGTCCTAGCACTCCACTTGCTAAACCCAAAGGGTCTACAAAAGTGATTAAACTTATCTCCAGCAAAACAGGAAGGACAGTCCTTTTTGTGCTTTGCCTGGGGATGAAGGGCTAGAAGAGAAAAGAATTTGCCTTGTTCATACAGATTAAGCTGGGGAACTATCATGGTTAGTATACATGGGCCAGGGGAGGAGGAATGGATGCAAGTATATAGTGTCATATTGTACCAGAAGAACATTCCAGGAAGGGCCTGAGTGGTGATAGAGGATTGCAGTGTGCATTGATTAGCTTGAATAGGAAGGCTATTTGAGACTTCTATGTGACCAAATCATTAAGTGGACCCTTTCAGCCCCATAGTCCATAATGGAACATTGCCTAAGGGAGTTTGGAGCAGCTGCTATGTGACTTGTTTGTGTGTAATCCATTTGTGGGCACTGCTGCTAGAGGCCTTCATGGAGAGGCACAGAGAAAACAGTGAGAAATGTTAGGCCAGACTTGGGAGTCATTTAAAAATTTGACAGTTAGTTGGATTATTTTGACCCAGGTGGAGATTGATCATTTGAATGGGAATTGTACTTGTAGCTCCTGTTCTGAATTTAGGATGGTGTTAAGAACTTGTACATGTGGTGTGGCAGGCTCATAAGCACAGTGGATACATTTGGTGCCTGAGGAAGAGTAGTCCCATGGGTGAATATATAATTTGCCTATTATTACTGTAGCCCATCTTTGATCCCATGGGTCGGTAATGTGCATGTGAAATTGTATCTTAATTTGGGAATCGTGGTGTGGGCCCCAGGGCCCACGGGGAATATGCAAAGAACAGTTTGCTGTGGTCATTTTTAGAAGAAGATCAGGGAGTTTCTGGGCAGCATGTCATGATAAATATAGTAGGTCTTAAAACAGCTGCCATAGTAGTCCTTAGATGTTAGGCAGTATGGCTTTGTTTCATCAGAAGGGAAGCAAACTAGTGACCCACAATAAATGGAGGTCAAAGAAAAATAAAGATCAAGGGCAGTTTGACAGCCAGCAGGGGAGCAGTCAGTGGTAACAACCAGATGGGACTTGGTAGAAGAGGAGGGGATCTCTTATATTTTAAACTTCCAGATATAGGTTCCCAGCGCAGCAAAGGTCATGGTACTGGTGATCAGGAGAAGGGGAAGGAATATGGTGATGGGAGTACATGGGAGAAAGTATCAGCCATGAACTCAAAGACACTGCAAGCCCAAATATTAAGCACAGAAGGCAAAATATAATAGAGTGAGGCTTAGTTGCTCTGGTTTGGACCTGTCATGTTATAGTTATGAGACCAATTCCAAAGAAAGAAATTACTATACAAAGTAGTCCTAAGCTTAGGGAATGGCAGTGAATGCCCTGGAAATTCTAAAGCTATCCCTGGTCGGGGGAAGGGTTGAGGATCATAAAGTGATAAGAGTAGGAATGTAGTAGGAGTCAGGAGCACAAGCGTATTTCCTCAGGTATAAAGTCAGAAAAGGTTCCCCAAAGGTAGAGGTCAGAGATAAAAGTCAGAAACTGAGGAATAAGAATTGGTGAAGGTTGAGGAATCTCATTACAGAGAAAGGATAAGAAATATTGATATTTGGATAAGGTAAGAGGGTAAGTTTGCATTTTAAGTTTCCTGCGAGACTGGGGAGAGTTTAGAGAGCTTCAGTTTGAGCCGACCAGTCGAGAAGACTTGGATTCACGGTCTTGAGGAGGATAGCAAAGAGGTAATCACCTGTGGGGATATAGAAAGTTCTAATTTTCAGAATATATATATATATATATATGTATATATATATATA
>PVKS010025343.1:0-30011 GCA_004027875.1 Aplodontia rufa
CACTTTCCTGATTTTTGTGAGTTATTCTACTGAATTGTTGAATCTTAGCTCTTTGATTATTTTTCTTTCCTATATAGAATCCCAAATCGTGCTAGGTACCCAAAATAAATTAACATCTTTGTTAATTTATAATTAATCTCTGCAAATTCCAAGGGATTTTGCAATTCTGCACTAGGGACCGGGGATATAGACCAGACATATTCTTTATCACACCTCACCCCATAGAGACTGGTTGTGGTTCATAGGCAGGTTGTGAGTAGCATTTGCCCAGGACTCCAACTTATTTTCCAAGTCTAGGTTCAGATGCTGCCTGGCTTGAAATCTGGGGTTGTTTGGAGTGACCTTTCCTCAGTCTCTATGAAGTCACATGTCTGGGTTCCTGTGCCCTCCCCTCACCTGTCATGCCCAAAGCAGGCAAATCCTTGGCCACAGTATTTTGCACTTTCAAATGCTCAGTAAAGTCTCTATTCTTGGAAAGAGAAGGGTACAGAAATTTGGTTTCACTTTTCTGTTCCTGAAAATTTAGCTCAGCAATATTGGGAAAACTCCAGAAAAAAATTTAAACCGTATAGCTCTTCACACACAGTTCAGGGTAAAGGTCAGCCTGTTCTTTATCTGCAGTAGTCACACAAGCACACAGGACCAGAATGGCTGGTGGAAGTTACTTCCTGTGTTAGGGCTCCAGTAAGCCCTTCTCCAGATCCAAATTTTCCTTTACCTCTAGTAGAATGTAAGAAGCTCAAATCTGACACCAGAAATCTCTTTTTTATCTAAGGAACTGCGAGTAAAAAGTATTTTGGAATTTATTAATTAAAAGTAGAATTACAGATCTGTAGTTGTGAATGTGGGAATTCCCAGTTGCTCAATTTCAGGCGCCAGGAACTTAAAGGCTAAAAGGCAGGATGGCTAATAGACAGCTATGAACCATTCAAAGAATTTAAATATTTAGGACATTGTTAAAAGCCAGTCACAGGTAAGCTTCATTCTTCCGCACTGCAGAAAGACCATGTAAAAGTCAGGCGTGGCAATGGATATCAACTTTCACAGAGAACATCTGAAATTTGACATTCCTCATCTAATTTCCAAATGCTTTCCCTCCAAAGAAAGGAAATATCATGTACCATGGAAACATAGGAACCCATATGTCTTCATTTCAGCCCTGACTTTATGTTTCCTCACCAAATTGTGGACTTGACCATTGCCTCTATGCAAAAGCTCTGTACTTGGCAGGAGTTTCACCTTGAATCCCAGTTTTGAGTTTTGCTTATGGGAGGACTCTATTGGTCTCTCAACCTGTTTCTTTGCTCCATAACTTGAAGGTGCAAAATCATTATAATGTCCTTGTAGGGGTGTTAGGATGAAATGAAGAATTTATATACAGATGAACACTTTAGGTTTATTTATTATTCCACATTCACTCCCATTTCTTCCCTGCTCCCACTCAGAGGACACACTCTTAACAGCTGGAAGACAAGGTCATGGCAATTCTATAATGTGCTCTGACCCAGCTACTACAACCTAGTTGCTGCAGCAGAAAACAATATTTAAGCTTGTGCACAAGATTAGGCAAGGTAAGGGATCTGAACAGGAGGTATGTGACTTTTATGTGTTAAAAGTCTCTCAGGACACAGAATTTTGATGTCCACATATGCATAACCTTCATTCAGCCTCTGTCATTGAGATCCCATTCTCTTTATCTGCTCAGTTCTTCGGGACATCCTGTGTTGTTTGCCCTGTCATCCTCTGTAAATGCACCAGTCCAAATTGACATCTGATGGAGCTGAAGTCTCATTCTGTTGGAATCCTTTTAAGTCCCTAGCTGTGTGTTCCACTTCAAAACTCACCTTATTCATTATATGTTTTGCCATACTTTATATTTTCCAAAGGGCGGTGCAGAGTGGGCTGCTTTCTGCACACCAATGGGTTGGCCCCAAACATTCTAGATGCTCAAGATTTAACCTCTCATGTACGTGAGCAGTCAGAGCACTGACACCATGCCCACCAGTGGCTGACAACTCACCCACCCACCCAGTGACAAGTCAGACATCTCCATTCTCTCTTCCACAGAGAATGCTGTCCCTGGTCATCTGTACACCAAACCAGATCTTGTATGCCTACTCATAATAATTCCTTCCAAAATTATTGTTGCCATTTCCTGTCCTCCTGAGCTATGGTAGATCACTTCCAGGCAGCTCTGGAAGGATGTGCCTAGCCCCTCATTTGCAGCCAGATGATGGCACCTCTTATATCTACCTTCCTCTCAGACATCCACCCTGAGTTGAGCTGTCTTGGTTCTTGGTCTAAAAATTCTGTCTTTTCTTTCTGTGACATTCAGTATAGTGGTCTTGTACATCATTCATTATATTCAGTTCTGGATGTGTATTTCTTCTGGTGCCCCGTCTCAACATATAAATTTTCTTTAATTAAAATATCCAGGACTCTAGAATCAGGTTAGTTCCATTGACATCAGGGAAGGTAACAGAGGTACCTCCATGGTGTGGCTAACTTTGTTTAAGATACTATTCATCCCCTACTCTAATATTTGATCATACCATCTCTTCTGTTTCTACACTAGTCAGTCCCCCTGGTATCTGGTTTTCCTCCCATATTATTGACCCATTTTGCATACCAGCAAGAGCTAGGTGAGGGGTAGGGTTTCAATACAGGTGGACTGCTTCTTAGAAAATCACATGTGGATAGTCTAGCATTTTTGCATATTTTCTTTTTATTTCTTTATTTCTTTTTTTATTTCATGTTTCAGACAAGTTTTAGTTTCACAGAAAAAAAAGAAGAAAAAGGTACAGAGATTTTCCATATGCCTACTACCCCTACACATGCATAGCATCCCCATTATTAACCACCCCCAAACACAAACACTAGATTGTTATATTTGTTACAACCAGTAGGCATTCATTGACACATTGTAATCACCCTCTGTTTGTCAGCTTTCCATCACAGTGACAAAATACCTGAAAAAATCAACTTAAAAGAATGAAAGATGATTTTGTCTCATGGTTTCAACTCATGTTCATTTTACTCTGTAGTTTCTGGGCCTCTGGGAAGGATGAATATCATGGAAAGAGCACATGGCAGAGCACAGCTGCTCACCTTATGGCTTTCAGGAAGCAGAAGGAGACAGAAGAAGGGACGAGGTACAAAACCTTCAAGTGTGTGCCCCAAATGACTTACTTTTTCCTACAAGAGCCACCTCTTCAATTTTTCCACCACTACCTAATGTCCCATTAAACTATGAATCCATAAATGGACCAGTGCATGATGAGGTCAGAGTCCTCATCATGCCATCACCTCCCAAAAGCTCCACCTCTGAACATTGCTGCATTTAAGGACCAAATCTACTACATATATGCCTTTGGGGGACACTCCAGATCCAAACCATAATGCAAAGGTTGCACTTGGTTCCTAGTGTTCTATATGTCAAAGGTTTGGACAAATGTATAACGACATGTATCCACTTTTATAGAATCTTAAGTATTTTTAGTTCCCTAAAATTCCTCTGTACTTTGCCTTTTCATAACCCCTCAAGCTTCTGGGCTCTAGTGCTCTCTTTTTTTTAAGAGGGAGAGAGAAAGAGAGAGTTAATTTTATTTTTTCACCTAGTTTTTGTTTTTCCTCCACTTAGTAGTGTTTATGGCGATAGGGATCAAACCAGGTCCTCACACATACCAGACAAGCACTCTACTGCTGAGCCACCCAGACCCCACTGTGCTCTTTAGACTTTTTCCAAAATTTGACTTTTCCAGAATATTATCTAGTAGGATTCATACAATATGCAGCCTTTTCAGATTGTCTTCTTTCACCTAGTACTATATGTTTAAGATTTAAGCTTCCCAACATCTTTAAATTGCTTGATAGCTCATTTCCTTTTAGCACTGAATAATATTCCTTTTCATTGTATTCTATAGTTTATTAAGCCATTCACCTACTGAATTTTTTCCCAGTTTTTTCCCAGTTTTGGCAATTATAAATAAAGCTTCTAGAAATGGCCATGTACACAACTGTTTTCCATTCCTTTGAGTAAATATCAAGGAACATGTATGTTGAGTATGCCAAGCTGTCTTCCAAAGCAGATGTACTTTTTGCCTTCTTACTGCAATAAAGGAGGGAGAGTTCCTAATGTTCAACATCCTTGCCATCATTTGCTGGTGTCAGTGTTCTGGATTTAGACATTGTAATTAGTGTGTAGTGGTACAAAATTGTTTTAATTTGTGCTTACCTGGCAACATGTGATGTGTATCATATTTAATTATTTGTTATCAGCATACCTTCTTTGGTGAGGTTTCTGTTAAGGTCTTTGACCCATTGTTTAATGGTATTGTTTGTTTCTTATTATTAATTTTAAGGATTCTTCATGTAGTTTAGGAAATAGTCCTCTATCAGATGTGTTTTTTGTAAATATTTTTCTCCCAGTATGTGTATTATCTTTTCATTCTCTTGATACTGCCTTTCATTGAGAAAAAGTTATAACTTTTAATGAAGTCCAGATTGTTAATTGCTTCTGACATGGATTCTGTTTTTGGTGTTGATTCTAAAAAGTCATTGCCAGATCCAAGGTGAACTAGGTTTTCTCCTATGCCAACTTCCAGGAGTTTTATTGTTTGCATTTTGAGTTTTATATTTTGAGTTAATTTTTATGTGTGGGGTATAAATTCTGTGTGTAAATTCACTGTCTTGGATGCCCACTTGTTCCTACTGTTTTGTTGAAAATATTTTCTTTGCTGGGTAACAGTAGCCTATGCCTGTAATCTGAGCAACTCAGGAGGCTGAGGCAGGAGGATCACAAGTTCAAAGCTAGCCTCAGCAACGTAGTGAGGCCCTAAACAACTTATTAAAACCCTGTCTCAAAAAATAAAAAATAAAAAAGGCTAGGGATGTGGCTTGTGGGTTCAATGTCCAGTACCAAAAAGAAAAGAAAGATTATCTTTGCTCCACTGAATTGCTTTTGCTCCTTTGTCAAAAATCAGTTGATATATATAAACTCTAAATGGTTATGGATATACATGTATGAGAAAGAGGGAAATGTTTATGGACTATTCTGTTCCATTAGTCCACATATCTATTCTTTCACTATCATTTCACTGTCTTGATTACTATAGCATTATAATAAGTCTTTAAAAAAAAAGAGGGACAGTGAGAGAGAGAGAGAATCAATTTTATTCAGTTTTTCATGTGGTCTTCATTGCTCCTACACTTCTTTGTGTACGTGGTGCTGGTATTCAAACTCACACCCTCATGTATGCCAGGCAAGTGCTGCAACTGCCGAGCCACCACTCCTGCCCTATAACAAGTCTTGAAGTCGAGTACAGTCACACTGGGGGGATGGAGGAAGCATGTGGTGGTAGTTCCATTATTGCCTTGTTTCGCTGGTTATAATGTGCAAACATTATTTTCATTAAAAAAAACCGAAAGAAAATTAATAAAGAATAGTTTAGACAGGAAAGTTACTATGGAAAAATAAGACCTTAAAATTAATGAAGAGGGGCTGGAGCAGTGGCTCAGCAGTTATAGTACTTGCCTGGCATGCACAAGGACATGGGTTCAAGCCCCAGCACCACATATACAACAAAGTGTTGGAGCAATGAAACCCAGATGAAAACATAAATACAATTGATTCTCTCTTTCTCTCTCTCTCTCTCTCTCTCTCTCACTGTCCCTCTCTCTTTTAAAAAAGAAAATTAATAGAGAATCTCATCATCAAAATTAGCTGGACAAGATAAGGAAAGAGCCTTGGAAAGGGCAAATAGCATCCAGGCCAGACATTCTGGCAACATACACAAATAGAAACAGAACACTTGTTCAGTTGTAATTTGGGACTGGGACCCAGGTTCTGTTTTACCTTAACTGTAAAATCAAGATCTTCCCTGCAGTGCTAACTCTTTGAACTTCCCATTTCTTTCCCACCAGTGCCCTCTACTGCTCACAGCCATGGGTCAGGCATCCTCCACAACTCCTAACACAAAGGCTCATGTTTTGGCCTCCGGGTTTGACAAGTTTTTTAAGATTCTCAACATGGAAAGCAAGATCCTTTCTCCAGAAACCATCTCTTTGATTAAATCTCATCTGGAGGAGGGGGACATTCGGAAGACAGTTTCTGTAGCTAAAGAAGCATTGAAAAACATGGAGAGTGCCCCGCTGAACATTGCAGTGACAGGGGAGAGTGGAGCAGGGAAGTCCAGTTTCATCAATGCCCTGCAGGAGGGTGAGGCATGAGGAAGAAGGTGCAGCTTCCACTGGGGTGGTGTAGACAACTCCATATCAACACCCAAATCTTCCAAACGTGACAGTATGGGACCTCCCTGGTGTTGGGACCACCAACTTCAAACCACAAAAGTGAAGAAAATGGGTTTGGTGAGTATGACTTTTTTCTTACCATTTCTGCTATCCACTTCAAAACAAATAATGCATAACTGACCAAACCATTGCAAAAATGACCAAGAATTTCTACTTTTTTTGAACAAAAGTCGATAATGATGTATACAATCAGAATGTCTAAACCTAAGACCTTCAATTAGGACAAACTCTTGCAAGAGATCTGAGATGACTATCTGACACAGCTACAAAAGGCCAATGTGAATGCTGCTCAAGTCGTCTTAGTCTCCAGCATTCATGTGTCTATGACTTCCCTACACTGGATACCACCCTTCTGAAGGAGCTGCCAGCTCACAAGGGCCACATCTTTTTGTAATGCCTAGCAAGGGTAATTGAGGATGCCACTGATCATAAGAGAGATTCCCTGAATCAAATAGTCTGGCTGGAGGCTGTGAAGGCTGGCACATCAGCCACCATCCCTATGGTGGGCTTCATCAGTGATAATGATATGGAGAAGATAAAGGAGACCTTAACCTTCTACAGATCTTACTTTGTGCTGTATGATGCAACACTGGAAAATATGGCTAAGGATTTGCATGTTTCAGTGCAGGAACTCAAGGTAAACCTTAAGTCTCCCCATTTGCTCTCAGTTGAAATGGATGAATCCTTAGGGGGAAAATTATTGAACTATATTAAGAAAGTTTGCTCAGTCACTGGAGGATTACTTGCCACTGGTCTTTACCTTAGAAAGACCTTCTATTTACAAAATTATTTCCTTGACACTGTGGTCAGTGATGCTAAATTTCTTAAAAGGGAAGATCTTATTGTGAATTCTGAGAGCCCTGAGCAGAACCTTAAAAATGGCAATGGAAAGGTAGACAGCCTCTGACTTACCTCAGTGTTTTCATGGGACAGGAGACTGAAAAGATGCCTTAGGGATCTCATGAAGCAGCATGGCCAGGCTGTAATACTCTTGGATATGATTCTTCTTAGCAAAATAAAATACAGGAATTTAGAATTTTATGCTAACAGGAGAGCCCATCTCTCTGTGTGCTGGTTATTTGTACCCAGGATGGTCTTCTTGAAGACAGACTAGTAAAAGTTGCTAGCACACTGCAAACCTTCAAAAAATATGTTTTGACCTTTCACCCAAGCCTGAGGTTTGCTCTAGCCTCCACAAATGAGGGGAAATATTTGATGCTTAACTCTCTGGTTTTAGCTAATTTCACTTAGCATAATTTCTTTCATTGCCATCCATTTACTTTCAAAGGCCATCATACCGTTGTTTCTAACACCTGAGTAGAACTCCATTGTGTGTGTATGTATGTATTCATTCATTCAGTGAGGGGCATCTGGGTTGACTCCTTAATTCAGCTATTGTAAATTGAGATATGAACATTTATTTTGCTGTGTTTATATCATGTTTTTAGTATTCCCCGTATTCTGCTATAAAAGTATACATTCTGATCATTTATAGGCCAATTAATGTTGACTCATATCCTTCTTGTTTCTTTTATAATTATCATTTTATTTGGCAGACATAAAAGAGAACGAGTTGAATTTTTGTAACAGTAAATGAAAGATAAACATTAGCTACATTAGTTTCACCCGGGGTATTTTATTACATGGGCAAGCACACAAGATAGGAACTTGTTTCATACTGGAGGTCTAGCTACTCCTTGGTTGTTGACAAAGAACATTATGTGCCTGAATTTAAGAGTTAGGGAATAAAAGAAAGAGGATAGTATGAACAATAAAAAGAAATAAAAAATTCCTTAAACATATGAAAGAATACTCAATCTCTAATCTAATAGAAGAAGTGTAAATTAGAAACAGAATCTACACCAAGATATTATTTCTCACCTTTTGGATTTGAAAAAATTGCAAAATTTAATTAAGAGTGAAACTTTAAATGGTTTCTGTTGTGCAATGTGGGTGTCAAAAAATGATATAATAAAATTATATCACCTATAATTAGGCTGGATAATTACAAATATATACATAAATATATATGATGTATATATCACATACAATTGCACTTTGACTCAGTGATCCCACTTTAAACAATCTATGCCATAAAAGATAAAGTAGAGAAAGGAGTATGTTTAAAGTTACTACATATGGCACATTTGATATGGGAAAGACTAAAACTATTAAAATACTCTACAGTAAATAAGAATGCAACCGTAAAATAGAAGACTTGATAACCATACTAAGGAGAAAGGAATATCTTATATATTTCTAAAATGTCATTTCTAGAATAGCTTGTTAAATGGAAAGAACAAGATATAGAAATATGTATATGGAATGTCACTGCTGATCCAAGAAAGTTCAAAACATGAACATACCTTTACACTTAAATTAAAAAATGAGAAATCCTCAGAAATCAAAGTCAATTACCTTTAGGGGAATGGATCATACCGGGTAGAGTGGCAGGAGTAAAAGCTACATTTCATTTATAGCTTACTTTATATTGGAACCATGCTAAAGTTTTACATAGCTAAATAGCTGAATAATTAATCTTTAAGAATAATATTTATGGAATAGAAAATTAAATAAATCAAATTAAGGTGGTTGGAATAACCAAACATAAGTTATTTTAAATATATTAATATGAAAGTAAATTCCTAGTAGAATATATCCCAAAGACAGGAGCAATGCTAAAGTAAAATTTACTCTTTTTTCAGTAGCAGTATTTATAATAATAATAATGATATTGCTTTATTGTGAATGTATTATACTGTACACATTAGGATAAAGAAAAAAATCAATTGATTTTCCTGTAATCCTAGTAACTTTGAAGGCTAAGACAAGAGGACCAAAAATTCAAGGCCAGCCTCAGCATCTTAGTTAGTCCCTAAGCCACTTAAAAGACTTTGTTTCAAAATTTAAAAAATAAAAATAAAAAGGACAGGAGAGGGCTAGAGCAGTGGCTCAGTGGTTGGAGCACTCACCTGGCATGCATTAGGACCAGGGTTCAAACCCCAGCACCACATACACAACTAAGTGTCAAAGAAACAAAGGCCATATGAAAAATAAATAAAATGCTTTCTCTTTTCCTCTCTCTCTTTAAAAAAAAAAAGGACTGGGGATGTGGTTTAGTGGTTAAGCATCCCTGGGTTTAATGCCTAGTACAAAAAAAATTTAAGTAAAAATTCTTACTGAAAATAGGCAATATGAATGCATGACATTTTCATCTTTCTGTGTACACTGAAAAGGCCTATCAATGAGTAATCTGGTAATAATTAACACTCATGTCACCCAAACTGTGGTCTTAGAATACCACTTCACAATTATGACTCTGGGGTGGTAAATTGAACCAGATCTCTTAATCTGATACAATAAATATAAAGTCTGGATTATATGGTTTATATCAAAGAAATTGTATTATATCTAAGAAATTGATGAAGAACGCTATGGACATGTCCAAACAACCCAGAAGAAACTTGAAATGATATACTGGACAAAAGTAGGACAATTTGAGAATCTGTGTGAGAATTGCAGTAAATTGAAATGTGTCAAATCTGTTCTCATCAGTAAGGTCATAATTAAACTTTGATCAACTTTGAAGTATGCTAAGAAACCAACGCTTCACTTGGAGTACTAGTATGTAAGGGAATAAATCACACATAATAATAACAATAAATAAAATATAATATGCAAAGTAACTCATAAATAATAAGCAATTATATATTACATTATGAATTTATATATTTTCATCTTCAACACACTCCACCCAAGAGGACTGGGTACTAAGGGAGGCACCACTGAAGTTGGCAAGATAGAGCAGGACCAGCAATTGAGAATTGTTATTATGTGGAATCTTGAGTAAGTTGTTATCAGTAACCCTGAGTAAAAAAGAAAGAGAATCACCTATTGTGTGTTACTAAAGTATTAAAGAGCTGTTAAGCATCTGCTATTGCTTTATCTAAGAGTAAATATTCATAATATAGAAACAAAAGACAAGTCAATTGGTGAAGAATCTATCTGCATTTGACAAAAATGTAAGTTTGTAAGTAGCTAATATACTGAATGTATTTACTGGTATAATTAGGTACCCACTGCTTTCCCAGTATGCAACCTCACCTGCCATCATGCACCAGGGCAGTGTAGATGATAAAGACAGAATCTGATCTATGAGATCACTGTCTCAACTGTAAAGAACATTAACCCATGATTTGTCTTTTTTTTTTTTTAAGAGAGAGGGCAGGGAGAGAGAGATACAGAGAGAATCAATTTTATTTAGTTTTTCATGTAGCTTTTGTTGCTCTGACACATCGTTGTGTATGTGGTTCTGGGGTTCGAACCCATGTCCTCAAGCATGCCAGGCAAGCACTGTAACCACTGAGCCACCACTCCAGCTCCCATGATTTGTTTTTATTTTTTTAGCAAACAATCTGGTGAGGCTGTCTTCATGAGGCAGAGAGTCTAACCCACACAGGGAACGGATCAGCTGCAGTCACTATACCCAAAGACAGGGACTTCTAAAGATAAGAAAACTGTCATGCAGAAACACACCTCAACCACTGCAGCCCAGTTTTCCCCTGTATCACATATTCAGTGGTGGGGAAATGAATCTGAGCATTTGTCTATATTCCCTTTTATCATGTTCCATTTATTCTATGCTGGGTTGTTTTGTTTTGTTTTGTCACTTGTGTTAATTAACCAAAATGATGCTGCAGAAAACTGCTCTATCATATGTTTTGCAAAATTCACTTAATGGAGGAAACAGGAAGTGAGATAACATCATCATCAACACAACAAGGTAAACGGTTGGATCGGGAGACGCCTCGAGGTGAGACAGCCCCTACTGGTTCCTCTTCCCCTGGGATAAAGGACATCTTCCAGGATGTCTGGGAAGGAGAGTAGGCAAGGTTTGGGGGGGAGATGTCTGTATCAGAAGCACGGGAGGTGAAGAAATGAAATAAGGGCATAAGCTGGGAGAAAAGGGAGACAAAGAGGTGAAGCAGGAGACAGTTACAAGGATAAAGCCCAGCAAGACTATGAGGTATTAACCAGTTTTTGTCCCCAAAGTTTGGGTCTTTTTTCCCTTCTCAGAACTGAGGAACCGGGCAGTTACAGCACTTGCATGGCATACATGAGGAGCAGGTTCGAACACTAGCACCATGTACACAATGAAGTGTCAGAGCAACAAAAGCCACATGAAAAACTGAATAAAATCAATTCTCGCTTTCTCTCTCTCACTGTCCCTGTGGAACCGCTAACAAGACAGATTAATAACGGAGCAATGAAAATTTTTATTCTTGTCCAAGAATAGAAGTGGGAAATAAACTTGAAAATCAACTTCCTGCCCTTTGGCATAGATCGTATGCATTGGGTAAAAGAAATGCAGAGGAAGGACAGGATTGTAAAGGGCAGAATATTCGTGTCTTTTCTGGGTATGTGCTGAGATTTTCCAGGAATTCAGGCACTGCCATTTTTGCTCCTTTTATGGTTCTCTCATGTCATTACTATGGTGATTGTAAACTGTCAAGGCACTGGGGAGGGTATCATTTAGCATGCAGTTGGAACTTTGATGAAGTTAAAGGTTGCCTGGCAGTCACTCTGCAGCCATCTTAGTTCCAACCAGTTTTAGCTAGACCACCTGAGAAGAAATTCTGGCCTTCAGGCATGAAAATGAGCAAGATCAGTTCAGAAGATCAGGTCAAGGAAGAAATTCAATTAGGTCACCTAGAGAATTTCTAGAGAAATTCTGCCCAAGCACACACTCTCTCTCTCTCTCTCTCTCTCTCTCTCTCTTTTAAAAGAGACAATGAGTCAATTTTTATTTATTTTTTTGTCTGGTTTTTGCTTTTCCAACACTTAGTTGTGTATGTGGTGCCAAGGTTCGAACCCAGGTCCTTGTGCATGCCAGGCAAGTGCTCTACCAATAAGCCACTGCTCCAACCCACTACCTCATAGCTTTTTTTTTTCATGTTACCTTTTTTTTTTTATTGAGAAATTTATCTGTTGAACAATCATACAAATTTTAACAAAATAATATATAATGTATATATTTTCTGAAAATTGGATTTACCCCCAAGAGTTCCCCCCCCAAATACCCACTCTTATCCCTCCCTTCCTCTTCCCACAACATCTCTAAAAAAAGTATTAGGTTGTGTAACATTACATGATATGGGATTCAACACCTGATAATAGACCACCTCTCTTAATGACCAGGGTCTAGTTCCAGCCTCCACAGATGAGTGAAGACGTTCAACTCTTAGCTTTTGTTGGCAAGTAGAATTGTATCTGACTGTTAAGTTCCTGCTGTACATGTTTAGATCTGAAAACAAATCTTGGTCATTTGAATTTGTTTAAAGGTCTCAGAGACCCTCTTTCATCCAGATCCAACCTGGATCAGGGTAACTTGTGGGTTTGGGGGGTGGTATTTGTTTTTGTTTTATCAGTGGGGGAGTTTTGGGACATGCATCCTTCAACCTTGAGAGGGGAGAATAACTCTAGAAATAACAAATTCATTAGTCCAGTGTTATTCTATTATGTTTTTAACTACAGCTAGGTCAGAATAGCTTTGTGTGAGCTATTTTTTTTTTCTTCAGAGAATAGTTATATATATTTTTTTAGTCTGGGAGCCAGGAGTGCTACTGAACTGAGGCTCCTAGCTTACTGCAAGACCCTCAAACTTGGACTCCTTATCTTGCTGTGGGATCAAGGCTTTATCTCATGATCTTACCAACATTATGGATATTTATATCTATGATAATTTACTTTCCATATTTATCCATTACTGATTACAACAATACTCTAGAAATTTTGGCAACTTTCTTGAAATTTTGATTTTTTTTCTTTTGTATATTTTTTAAATTTTTTTTATTTTTGAACAACCATACAGGTTTTTAACAAAATAATATAAAATGTGTATAGATTCTGGATATTACAGTTATCCCCAGGAGTGCCCCCCCAATTACCCACCCTTATCCCTCCCTTCCCCTTCCCACAATATCTCTAAATAAGGATTATGTTGTATAGCATTACATCTTATCTGGATTTAACACATGATAATAGAACAACATTCTCACTGGCCAGGGTCTAGTCCCAACCTCCACAGATGAGTGGAGACAATCGACCCTTAGTTCTCTGGGTTAAGCTGATTTTACTCAGCATAATTTCTTCCATAGCCATCCATTTACCTTCAAAGGCTGCAATATCATTGTTTCTAATTGCTCTGTAAAATTCCATGGTATAAATGTACCACAGTTTTTAGATCCATTTATCCAGAGAGGGACATCTGGGTTGTTTCCATAGTCTAGCAATAGTAAATTGAGCTGCTATGAACATAGATATTGCTGTGTCACTATAATGTGCTGATTCTAAATCCCCTGGAAAGATTCCCAGGAGTGGAATAGCTGGGTTGTATGGTGGGCTCATCCCTAGTTTTTTGAGGATTCTCCACACTGCTTTTAAAAAGACATGTTGGCCAGGTATGGTGGCCCAAGCCTGTGTTCCCAGCAGCTCAGGAGGCTAAGGCAGAAGGATCGCAAGTTCAAAGCCAGCCGCAGCAACTTAGCAAGGCTCTAAGCAACTTAGCAATATCCTGCCTCAAAATGAAAAAGGATTGGGGGATATGGCTCAGTGGTTAAGCACTGCTGGGTTCAAGTATTAGGGAATACTAGAAAGAAGAAAAAAAGAAAGAGCAGCAACTTAGGCACTAAGTAACTTAGCAAGACCCTGTCTCAAAATCTAAAAATAGAAAATAGAAAGGGCTGGGAATGTGGCTCAGTGGTTAAGCACCTGGGTTCAAGCCCTGGTACCATAAAGAGAGACAGAGAGAGAGAGAGAGAGAGAGAGAGAGAGAGAGAGACATGCTGAAAGTTAGCATATAGGCTCAGTCTATAGAATTAACCCTTCAAACTCCATATTTCCTCCGCTCATATATACCATATATACTAACATCCACCCCCCTACACCAAGATCTGGAGACCCTGAAATCTTTTCAAGAAGTAAACACCATCAAGGTCATTATTTAGCTGCTTCCTTCTGGTGAGGGTCAGGAATTCCTGGTAATAGGAATTTTCGGTCCTTCTTGTCTATCAGTGGAACATGAACAATCAAGGGAAGTTAGCATCAGAGTTATCAAGAGACCCAGGGTAAAAGTCAGGAGTGTTTGAAAATGAATGGTCTTGGAGTAGTAATGAATCTTGACTAGACTGATTAAAAGAAATATAATGAACAAAAAGGTAAAATCACAATTTTGCACAGTAATACGTAAGACTATAGAGTATGATTTTTTTTTTACAAATAATTATTTCCAGAAAGATTAGTAACATTTTTTTTCACCAAGATCTAAGATGTTAGTAGGTCTGTTAGATCAGGCTTAAACTGACTCAGAACTGACTTATAATCAGTCTTCTGTGACAGTGTTGTCAGGCACTTAAGCCTAAGAAACCTTCTTTTATAACCCCCTGGCTTTATTTAATTTTTTGTTTGCTCGTTTGGTTTTCAAAGTAAGAAGGGACAGTGAGAGAGAGAGAAGCAACTTTTTATTTAGTTTTTCATGTGACTTTCATTCCTCGGACGCTTAGTTGTGTACGTGGTACTGGGGTTTGAACCCACGTACTCGCACATGCCAGACAAGCACCATAAGTGCTGAGCCACCACTCCAACCCCCTAGTTTTTAAAAGGGCTGACACAAGTGACTCAATCTTCATTTTGACATCTCTTGTATTACCATTTTGCCCTTCTCTTGTGAAAGTTTTTCCTGAAGCCATCACTAATTAATTATCCTATACTTAGGTTTTTATTGTCCCTCATTCTTTATTGGGATGTATCTGTCCCAGTTGTTGGTCTCATCTGGTCCCACTTTGGAAAGGAAATGGCTGGTGAATAGGAATGACTTTCAGGCCGAGCTTACCTGGAGTCCATTGTTAGTTTTAATTTATCTGTTTTATAAAAACACCTAGCATCTAGTTGGTGACAGCTTGCATCTCAAAACATTGAATCAGGTCACTTTTTTAGGTGTGGTATGGTTCTTCTATAGACTTTTTTTTTTTTAAGAGAGAGGGACAGTGAGAGAGGCAGAGAAAGAGAAACAACTTTTTTTCACATGGCCTTAATTGCTCCAACACTCAGTTGTGTATGTGGTGCTGGGGTTTGAACCCGGGTCCTCGTGCTTGCCAGGCAGGCACCGAAACCACTGAGCCACGGCTCCAGCCCTCTTCTATAGACTTTTAAAAGATAACTATTAGTTACAATGTTTTAAAAGGAAAAAACATAGTAAAGCCAACAAAAGCAAAAAAATCCAGTTTATACAGTAATATTAAACCAAGAAATATAATTGTTATAGTAATATCACTGTCATCAAAGACATCTATAGAAATATCAACTTTTTCAAAAAATGGATCTACTCTTATCAAGAAGTTGTATTTAAGAGTACTGAATCTGCCTGTCAATGTTTCAGAGAAGAATCGAAACCGTGGATGACAAAATATGTAGAGCAGTCATGATTAGAATTTTGATGAGTTTAGCAACTACCAAGATGGTTTGGTTATTTTTATTGTATATAACATCTTAAAGTAATACTCATGACTAACAACTTTAGGTTAGGACCATCAGATTTTTATAAGTTTTATTAAGTCTTCAGAATACTTATCTCAATATTATATACCATTATAAAATAACAGTTGATTATTTAAGTATAGTTATAAACCAGATTTTTAAATCAGTTATAGTTATCATTTAAAGAATTTTAAAACAAATAAATGTTTACATAAATCTTTTTTTCTAAATTCAGGTTTTTTAAATTTGTTTTGTTTTTTTGGTACTGGGTATTGAACCCAAGGGCACTTAACCACTGAGCACTGAACCAATCACTGAGCCACAGTCCTTTTTATTATTATTTTTTATATAGAAAAAGGATCTTGCAAAGTTACTTAGGGCCTCACTAAGTTGCTGAAGGTGAAGCTGGCTTTGAACTTGCAATCCTCCTGCCTCAGCCCTCCCGAGTCACTGGGATTATAGGTATGTGCCACCTTTCCCAGCTGAATTCAGTTTTTTAAAAGAAATTAAAACATAATAAAGACAGAGAATGAGAATCCAGCCTTTTTTTTTTTTTTTTTTTTGTTGTTGTTGTTGTTGTTGTGCTGGGGACCAAACCCAGGGAAGAAATTTTCTTAATGGGATATAAAACCTTTGTTTTTATAAGCTTTACCAAAAACAGATCAACAGATATCCTAAGAAAACCTTGTTGTATTATACATAGAGAATTAGATTTCAGTCTTGATCAGTATTTAGATTTTTACTTTATTAGTAAAAGCCCTTTAAGTAACTTTAAAAAAAGTTATAACCAACCAACATAGAAAAATTTTTGTAAGCTTTGTCCTCCACAAGACTTTTGCAACTTACTCAGATCCTCTCTAACTTGCTTTAACTGTCTGAATTTGTTTTTATCTCTTTTTCCCATTTTCGGACAATCTAGACATTTAACATCAGGACAAAATCTTATTTTATCATACGAGATTTATATATTTTATCCAAAAACATATCTTCATACTTATGACTTTTTTGTATCTTTCTCATTCCTATTTAATGGTCTCTTTTGCCTTAATCTTTCTTTGAATTTACATTTTGAAATAATCCTTACAAAATTTCTGAATTTAGACAAATTAATCTTAGTCACCTTGCTTTTTAGTGAAAACCCAAAAAGAAAGCAATTCAGCTGTTTTTACACCAAAAATGTATTAAAACATGCTTCTGAGACCCAAAGATGTTATTGTCTTTTTAAGAAGCCAAGAGTAGTGGTTACGTGCTTGCCTGGCATGTTCAGGGATGCGGGTTCAAACTCTAGCACTATGTACACAATGAAATGTCAGAGCAATGAAAACCTAAGTAACACTTATTTTCTCCTTCTCTCTCTCACTGTTCCATCTCTTTTAAGAAGAAGAAGAAGAGGAGGAGGAGCAGGAGGAGGAGGAGGAGGAGGAGGAAGAGGAGGAGGAGGAGGAGGAGGAGGAGAGGAGGAAGAGGAGGAGGAGGAGGAGGAAGAGGAAGAGGAAGAGGAGGAGGAGAAGGAGGAGAAGAAGAAGCCTTCATATTTAGCAATCAACATGGTATTTTAATTTGCTTACAAATGGTGTAGATGTTTTATCTTTATCATGTTTTTTAGATTACCCATGAACACCAATGTATTAGACAAGCATAGTTAACATTTGAAGTCATTTTTTTCTGTCAAAGAAAAACCCTATGGACATTGAATTTTTTCCACATTTTTATTGCTGCATTATAGTTGTACATATTAGTGGGATTTGTTGTTACACATTCTTACATGCACACAATATAACAATATGATTTGACCACACTTTTCCCCTTTCTCCTGCCTTCCACCCCTTGGTCCCTTTCCTCTGCTGGTGTTCCTTTCATTTTTAGGAAATCCATCCAATGAATGAGTAAAGAAAATGTGATATATATACACAATGGAGTTTTATTCAACTATAATGAAAATGTGGCATTTTTATGAAAATGGATGGAACTAGAGAAAATCATGTTAAGCAAAGTAAATCAAACGCAGAATGTTAAGGGTCATATGCTTTCTCTCATATGCAAAAGCTAAAGAGGAAAAAGGTGAACAAAGGTGAACACTGAATTTTAAACATTTTAACAGAGACAAACACAATCCTGATTGACTAGCCACCTAAAAATAAAATGTGTAGGCTAATATTTTTAAAAATATCTTTACTGTTATCTTACCAACAAATTTAAATTAACTTAGTTGTCAAAAAATTAATTAAGTCACATGAACTAAAAGGCATCTAATTATATGTCACTTTAAATTTATGATTGTTCAGATATCTATAAGCCTGGCACCATGTGGGCACAACATCCAATCACCTTGTATACAAACATATATAAAACTAGACAGAAAACAAAGACTTTATAGCTTATTTAGCAGGTATTATATCCCCACAGGTACAGGTTTATTATACAGCATGTCCGCCAGATTTAAAGCTTTTAAGGGAATAAAAAAAAAAGCAAAACAGAGCCTGTTATAGACTTTAATTATGTGACATTGACATGGGATGGCCCATATAGTTGGGGATGTTCAGAACAGAGCCTGCCACTCACAGTAGGCATTGCAATCACAGAGTCAGGTGGCCACTTGTCTTCCATGGGGAAGATCCATACTGACCACAATCACTGTTTCTCTCTCCCTTTAGGACACTCCAAAGGGGTGATCTTTTCTCTTTTAGTTCCAAGAGAATTTGAGAGTTAATCCTTGAATAACTGGCCTTTGAATAAAGACAGCAGATAAAAACATATAAATAAAGGGGATGGGGCAGGGGGAATTCCAGTTAGACAACGTGCGCACGCACGCGCGCGCACACACACATTTATTCAATCATGCAGATGAATTCACCAGAAAAACACTGAGCTCAACAAGGCAGAGAATTTTTTTGTCAAAAATAAAAAAAATCATAATTACTCTAGTAAAAGAATACAATATTTGTATTAGAACACAGTGTACTTCTAAATCAGATTAGAGTCAGTCCAAATATTTTAAAGAGTCCACAGGTTGAGGGTGGGGCTAACAAATTAGAGACACCTCTAGTAATACATCATAAAGTTTCTTTAGCAAGTTTCTACTATGAGTGTGTGTGTCACAGGAGTCCACTCAAGGACATTCCTCCCCTACCCACCCCCCATCTTTTGTCAGAAAGGAGATAAGATGAAGAGTCCTAGAATCCAAGAATTGACTTCCCAGAGTGTAAGGGAGTAAACAACAGAAGAAAATGTTTTTATAAGTGTTGGACACACTCATGCAGCAAAGAGACCCCTGGTAGCTGAGGCAAGAGATATTTATAGGGGAGGTAACAAGATGACTGCTCTCAGGACCAGAGAGTACAGCAGCATGTGGCGTGGAGGGAGCAAATTTATTAGCTCTCGAAGATCTCTCTCAAGAACAGGGCTAGAGAGGGGAATTTGAAATTGCAGCTATGCCTCAACATTGGTTAATGCAGGCCCAGGTGTAAGGAGGGAAAGGAATTCCCACGGCCATTCACAGTAGGCACTGCAATCACAGAGTCAGGTGGCCACTTGGGGAGGTGGGGCATGCTTTGTGAAAGAGGAATTTGTATTTACATATAAATATGGCCATCATTATTGACAGTCATCTAACAATAAGACCTATGGCAAGGGGGCTGGAGAGGCGGTTCAGCGGTTATGGCACTTGCCTGGCATTCACGAGTACGCGGTGTTCAAACCCCAGCACCACATACACAACCAATGAAAGCTACATGAGAAATTAAATAAAAGTGATTCTCTCTCTCACACACATGCTGTCCCTCTCTTAAAAAAAAAAAAATCTATGGCAAGGACAAGACATTAAAGCAGAGGAGAGGAAGATCCAAATTATACTTTGTAGCATAATGAAACAAATTAAGTTCACTAGTTTGTCTTACAGCCTTGTGCTTTAAAATAGACACACTTTCCCCCTTCATTTTAGAACTGGAAGTTAATGCACAAATATGTACATTGTAGGTAAGCCCTGGTCAAGGTAAGCAAACATGAACAATAAATTATCTTGTATCTGTAGCAAGAGAAAGAGAAAAGCAGAAAGCCAAAGGATTCTGCTGTTAACCCTGTAATGTTAGTAAAAGAGAAAGGACAGGAAACTGTTTAACATGACCAAGAGACTACCGTCTAATTTGTATCTCTTTTAGGTCTGTACGGAAAAAGAAGGCCTACTAAAAGAACCTCCATCTGTTTCTTTTTCATTTACAAAATAAATCTAATTCAAGAATTGTGTTATGATTAAGACCATCATTAAGTAGTCAGCATTTATCCTCTTCCAATTTATATAGAGGTCAAGCAGTATTATAATTAAATGTTAGTCTGTCTTATCTATGTATCATGGTTAACTCTGTCCCAGTTTCTTAGGATACATTCTGAAAGGGTGATAACCCTAGCTGACTATTGTTTTTCCATATGAAAAAGAAAGAAGGACAGGTCCACCATGTGGCCAGGTATCCCTTTACTCTCGAATGGCATCATGTGATCCTTGTCCAGCCTGGAATCCTAGTCCAACCCAGAAACAGGCACCCCTAATTTCATGAAACATGCTCCCCATTTTTTATGCCTCCCTATTTCTGATGGAGTTGTGTAACCCAGGGTCTGAGGCATTCCTAAGAAGACTGCTGAGGGTTCAGTGTGGTTGCTTCCATTCAAGACCCAGCCTCCAGCCTTCAATCAGATGGAAATGAAAGAGAAAATTCATTTGAGGAGCATTAATTTCTGTATCTCTTACTGTGCTACTTGACAGGCTGGGTGGGAAAATGTAAATGTCAATTATGATGGTATCAGTTTCATTTTGAGGCATGGTCTTGTTAAGTTGCTGAAAGTCTAGCTAAATTTCTGAGGCCAGCCTCAAACTTGTGACTCTCCTGCTTCAGCCTTCCAAGTTGCTGGGATTATAGGCATGTGCCACTATTCCCTACTTGAATACCAGCTTTGAGTCAGAGGAAAACAGACCCTGGGTGGTCCCAAAATGTAAGAACTCCTAAAGAGATAGAGGGTAAAAGCAAACCAGTAATTAGAATTGAAGCTTCCCACACCCCAGACCATGTTTAAATGTTTTAATCAAGTTAAATGGAGAGGGCTTAATTCTATTTCTGTTTCTGGACTTTAAAAATCACAGCACCAGATACAAGAGTACTACAGGAAAAGGGTTAATTTTCCCATAGTGAGTCAGGAACCACATTGCTGCTTCCCATAGCAACAAATACTAAGCCTCCTCATGGCCTCTTTGATTGCCCTTTGAAATGAAGTCCAAATAACTCTGGCCTTCATGTTATGGAATTGAACAGTCCAGATATAAAATAAAAAGCAGATGTGTTGAAAAAGATAGAGGAGACAGGGTTTTTCAGAGATAATGAACAACTGAAGAGTTGATAAACCTTCTTTGGCTGCCTTGGAAACACTGTGAGCCCCCTTAATGAACACAGAAACACAGCACCAACAGGCCCACCAAGTGACACAGGAACCAAGCACCCAATGATGGTGACCCCTCGGGAAAAGGGAAAATTAAGGTCCTACCACCTCCCGAACTAGCAAGTATACAGAGGACGAAGTGAGTGAACTAGCAGACATTTTGGGCTCTACCCTGAAAGCAAAGGAGCTATGCTCACCTTTATACAAGGAAGGAGGTGAATTCAAGTCAGGAAACCAAGATGATAAGGGAGATAAAATATACCTGAGATAAGACCTTACTGTACATTGCCAAGAGGCTCTTTCATCTTGCGCTGGACATGAAACTGAGGAACAAAGTTTATCAGAGAGAAAAAAAAAAAGGCAGGAAATCACCCTCAAGGGCAAGAGTTGGTCCTCTCACAGAGAAGAGGACAACTCACTTCTTTGTAAGCTATAGTTCTATAGGGTAGAACGGAAGGTTTCTATAGAATCCTGCCCAAGAACTACCTCTGAACTTCTGACTGACCCACTGTATACAATTTTTGAATCCCTATCTCATGCTTCTTCCTCAAGGCAAGTCCTGGCCGTTTTGATTTGTGTAAAGGTCATAAAGGTCCTCTTTCATCTGGGTCCAGCGAAGGTCAAAGTAACTTTTGCTTTTTCGTTATTGTCACTGTTGTTTGTTTGTCTGGGTTTTTTGTTGTTGTTTTGCTTTTGTTGGTGTTGCTGGTTTTTATCAGCGAAGTTTTTGGACATACACCCTTCAACCTTGAGAAGAATGAAAAATGCTGACAATAGCTAAGTCCTAAGTTAAGGGTTGTAATATACAGTTATCTTTTTAAATTACAGCTGTGTCAGAAAGGCCTTTTATGAGTTGTTTTAAGGAAAGATATGCTATTAGACCTAGCAAAGGTGTAACAACACATAATCTAGGGCCACCATAGATATGTAGGGGGAGGGGTGGGGAGAGGAAGGGAGAATAAGGAGGGATCTAGGCAGACAATCAAAAATGTAGCATACTCTTTACTCCCCATGAAAATCCAAATAGCACTTATGCAATCATTTAATTCTGTAAAATTCACAATCTAAGCATTCATATCACTTGTAGGGGCAAAATGTAGAAGAATCAAGAGACTGGAGTGTGGGCAATGTGGGGATAATTCTGGTTTAAGAACATATGCATATCATATTGTTACTATCTATGCATTTATGATTGTACAATAACTCAACTCCTTAATAAAAATTTTAAAAATAAATTTTAAAAAAGACATGCTCTGGGTTGGGGATTAGCTCAGTACCAGAGCACTAGCCTAGCATGTGCAAGATCCTGAGTTCAGTCCTCACCCCTAAAAGAAAAAAGAAAGAAAGAAAATTAAAAAAAAAAGGACATTCTCAACATCCTTAGCAATCTGGGAAATTCAAATCAAAACAACATTGATAAGTTGGGAGCAGTGATGCATGCCTATAATCCCAGAGACTGGAGAGGCTGAGACAGGAGAATTGTGAGTTTAAAGTCAGCCTCAGAAATATAGCAAGGCCCTTGGCAACTTAGTGAGACCCTGTCTCAAATAAAATAAAAATAAAATGGACTGGGGATGTGGCTCAGTGCCCCTGAGATCAATCCCTGGTACAAAACAAAACAAAACAAAAAATAAACACACACACACACACTGATAATTCATCTCACTCCAGACTCAAAAGCATCAAAAATGAAAATAACAACAAATTCTGGCCAGGATGTAGGGGAATTATACACTTAAACATTGTTGGTGAGATTGTAAATTAGTACCACCACTTTGGAAAATATTATGGAGGTTCCTTAAAAGACTAAGAATGGAGCTTCCATATTACCCAACTGTCTCACTCCTTGAAATTTATTCAGAAGAACTAAGGTCAGCATACTATAGTGATACTTATGTCCCAATGTTTATAGCAGCACAATTCACAATAGCCAAGTTATAGAACCAGCCTAGGTGTCCATCAACAGACAAATGTATGCTAGAGTGATACAGTCATATCAATGTTTATAGCAGTGCAATTTATAATAGTCAAGTAATGGAACCAGCCTAGCCATCCCTCAATAGACAATTGGATAAAGAAAATGTGGTATGTATTCACAAGGAAGTTCTAATCATAAAGAAGAATGAAATTGTGGCATTTGTGGTTAAATGGATGGAACTGAAGAATATCATGCTAGTGAATACATCAAACTCAGAAAGTCGATGGTCAAATGTTTTCTTTCATATGTAGAAGCTAGAAAGAAATAAGGAATTTAAATGAGGAGAATCTCATGAAAATAGAAGGGAGAACAGTGAAGAATAGGAAGGGGAATGAGGAGGAAGAAAAAGGAATGGGAAAGGAGAAGAACACCAGAATTAAATTGACCAAACTCTCTCATGTACATGTATGAACATATCACAATGAAATCCACTTTTATGTGTGACAATAATATACCAATTAAAAAATAAACAAGGGAGATGCCACGTGGATCTATGTAAGAAACCCTCTACCTCTCCATAGTCCAGAAAGGAAACAGTGAAAGAACAGTTGACCAGAGAGGTAGGTGAGTAAATATTCTAAAATTCAATAATGGACAATTTGAAACTTAGAGTTACTTAGAGTATGGTTAATGGAGCAGAAAATAAAGACAGAATTCCTTGACCCCCAAATGCTAATCAGGATGGGGTGAGGGTGGAGGGGCAACAAAGAGAGAAAAAGAAAGAACAGTCCATAAGCATACTCCCTTAAAAAACAGATGGAGAAAAAAGCAGACCAGGTTAATAAAGGACAGAGCCAGCAAAAAACAGTCAAGGAAAGCTCACGGTTCAGCCCAAATTGAGGACTATGCCAGACAGGGCAGTCATTTTGTAGAGTTCACAGCCAGAAAATCTCCCTAGAATAAATTAAATCAACACAGCTTGTCCTCACCTTCAGATATGAACAAATAAGACCAGAAAGAATACATCTGAAACAGGTTATCTCAGGAGTCTGTTTAGAAGGAATTTGTAGAGAGATCACTGCTAGATGAAAGTTACTTAAACCCCTCACACTCACTGCAGACAGGTGCCAGAGGTGGAACTGGTCCAAAAGCAAATCCCTCCTGAGGGATGCTAGCCCCAGCCCAGCCTCTGCAGGAGCTCAGGCAAAAGACATCCTACCTCCATCCCAGTGATGGATAAAACCTCAGTGAGCTCCCCCAGCCAGAGCAGAGCCTTCTGTGCCGCAGATAGCACACAGGAAGCCTGCACCCAAAGGCCCCACAGTTGCAGATAGTCACGAAGGGTTTCTACTGGTGCTGCTCTGCAGAAGGTGCAGCCAGGTGGACTAGGCAGGCACCCAGGATTCACAATCACCATAGGCAGTAGGAGCTCGGATGTAGACAGGCTAACTGATGCTGTACCCCAGTCAAAAGGATAGTATCCCAGAGATCTACATCCGCCAGGGTGGAGGTTTCTGCCACACAAACTACCCACAGGGAGGCCACAATCACACACCCCACACTTTCAGACAACCACCTGGTTCTGTACCACTTTAAAGAAATTTCTGTGGAGAGGAATGGGCACATAGCATTCCACAGCACTCACAACAGCCCTAGCCCTGCATCCTGTGCCTCCACACCCAACAGAAGCAGCCAGCAGACAAGAACTGGCTGGTGAGAAATGCACAGCAATCAGGGAAGTAGTTCCTGTGCCCCAGAACCTCTAGGGGAATCCACAGCTGGGAGTCCCAGAGTTTCCAGTTAACTTAATTCTCATTCAGATGTATAGAACCACATGAGGCAATTCCTGACGATAACCTCAATCAGCCAGCAAAGAAACTCACATGAACACAATACCAGTATACCTCACCAGGGCTTGTAGAGAAATACCCCACAGATCACTGGCCATGTGACCTGTGCACTCCAGATAGGTCAGCAGCCCTAACACATCCCGCAATGGGTGACACAGCACCACGTCAAATAGACTATACAACCTCTATCTTAGACCACCACACCCTGCACAATCCAAAATGTACATGGGGAACCCACATTGAATTTGACAGTACTGTCCACATGGAGCTTTTCTTCAAGAGGGCACACAAGACTTTACTCCTTAACAGGGACTAACTAGGCTGCTAAGTCATAGACAATCGGGGACCATCTCCTTTGACCCAACAGAAAACTAGTATATAGTTAGACAAACCAAAGATCAAAAGGGACTTCTAGAATTGTATTAAAAGTGAGCTGGTGGGGCTGGCATGGTGGCTCAGCGGTTGGAGTGCTCGTCTGGCACATGTGAGGACCCAAGTTCAAACCCCAGCACCACACACACAACTAAAAGAGAAACAAAGGCCAAATGAAAAAATAAATAAAGTTGATTTTCTCTTTCCCTCTGTCCCTCTCTCTCTCTCTTAAAAAGAAAAAAGGTAAGTGTTGTGGTCACTACCTCTACATCCAGGGAAACAGGTAAAACTCACAAAGCTGAAGAGTGGTGGGCATCTTCTAAAGATCCCAAATTCTGATGAAATCCAAATCAGGAAGACTCAATAAGAAATTTTTCCCCCTCAGCATGAATTATTATAAATAGCTCCAATGTCAATTTTGATCTTGCATATACTAGATTTCATTTTGAATTGATAGATGTTCCCTATTATTTGATATTGTACCTTCAAATCCTTTTGATTATATTTCTTCTAACGTTTTAAAGCATTAACTGGAATCATTCTGTCTTTGTTTTCCCAGTTCAGGTATACATTTGCTCATCCTAGTCCCTCTTTTCCTTCTTGAGTTACCTGCTTTAGTCAGCTATTTCAACACTGTGACCACAATACCTGACAAGAACAACTTTAGAGAAGGATAAGTTTATTTGGCAGTCATGATTTCAAAGGTCTCAGTCTATAATTGGCTGACTCCATCTCTCTGAGCCTGAGATGAGGCAGAACATCATGGTGGAAGAATGTGGAGGAGGAAGGCAAGTCAGAATGTGCCAAACAGGAACCAGGGAGAACTCTGCTCACCAGGGACAAAATATAAACCCAAAAGACATGTCCCCAGTGACCCACCTCCTCCAGCCACTCCCCACTTACCTACAATTATTGCCAAGTTACTCTATATCATTGGGTAATGCACTGATTAAGTGAAAGCTCTTGTAACTCTATCATTTCACTTCTAAACTTTCTTGCATTGTCTTACACATGAACTTCTGTTGGACGCTTCATATCTAAACCATAACACTGCTCTTGCCTCAAATCTCCCCTCCTATCTTTTTCTTCTTCTTACCTTGATTTGTATTATTCTTTTCCACTTTTTTTGCCCAATTTTTCTCTCCTCCCCTTTTCAGTCCCCATATAATGTAACAGTAATTTTACCATCTTTAATGATTAAATTCTCAGTCCATTCAGAACACTACCACAAATTTTATACTCAGATTAGAAGAACCATGGAGAATGTTTTCAATAAGTTTCCCCTGAGATTTATGTTTTTATTATGGAATTATAGTAATATATAATATTGTGATTTATCTTTACATAATCATACATACATAGAATATAATTTGCTCCATTTCAGTGCCCAGTACTTCCTTTTTCCCTCCCATCTTATTTCCCTTTATTTCTCTTCTACTCTCATTGTCTTCCTTCTACTTATTTTAAATTGTGTTTCACACACTGTTGGTGGAATTACAGACTCATACATCCCCTCTGGAAAGCAGTGTGGAGACTCCTCAAAAAATTAGAGTTGGATCCACCATATGACCCAGCTATCCCTCTTCTGGGCATTTTCCCAGAGGAGTTAGAATTAGCACATTATAATAACAAAGCAAAATCTATGTTCATAACAGCTCAATTTAAAATTCTCACTATCTCTCTCTTTAAAAACAAAATAAAATAAATAAAAAAGAATACAAATAATAACAAAGTGCAGGGGTATACACCTGTGATCTCAGCAACTTGGGAGGCTGAAGGAGGATTGTGAGTTCCAACCCAAGTTCAGCAGCTCAGCAAGACTCTGTCTCAAAATAGAAAATAAAAAGGGCTGGGGATATAGCTTTGTGGTAGAATGCCCCTGGGTTCAGTCCCCTGTACCACACAAGAAAAAGAAAAGAATACAAATAATAATAAATACTAATGAGGATGCAGGGGAAAAAAGGAGCTCTTATATGCTGTTGATAGGAAATGTAAATTAGTCTATCCATTGTGAAAGTCAGTATAGAAGTTCCTCAAAAAGCTAAAAACATAGCATATAACCCAGCTACACTACTCCTTAGTCTTTACCCAAAAGAATTAAAGTCAGCCTACATTAGAGATATATGCATGTTTATGCTTATTACACCACAATTCACAATAGCTAAATAATGGAATCAGCCTAGGTATCCATCAACAGATGATTAAAGAAAATGTGGAGTTCTATGCAACCTAAAGAAGAGCAAAAATGTGTCATTTGGAGAAAAATGGATGGAACTGGAGGTCATAATTTTGAGCAAAATAAATCAGACTTAAGGACAAAATTATGGAATATTGTTCCTCATATGCAGAAGTTAGAGAGAAATAAAGGGGGGAAAAAAAGAATACCATGAAAATAAAAGAGACATGATTAGGGTAGAGGAAGTGGATCAGAGGAATGGAAGAAGAAAGG
Source organism: Aplodontia rufa (assembly GCA_004027875.1). Classification (NCBI taxonomy): domain Eukaryota; kingdom Metazoa; phylum Chordata; class Mammalia; order Rodentia; family Aplodontiidae; genus Aplodontia; species Aplodontia rufa. The sequence goes on from PVKS010025343.1 coordinate 27,857, forward strand.
CCAGGCGAAGTATTAGGGAGTAAAATTTATCAAATTACATTTTTAGATATGCATAAATATGTCACAAAAATAAAACCCACCGTTCTGTATAACTTATATGCACAAATAAAAACAGAAAAAGAAATCCAGGCCTCACTCCAAAAAAAGAATACCAAGGATTATCTGGGCATAGTAACACAGTCCTATAATTCCAGCTATTCTAGAGGTTGAGGCAAAAGGATCACAAATTCGAGGACAGACTGGGGAACTTAAAACCTATCTCAAAATTTTTAAGTATATAAAGAGCTAGGATGTGACTCAGTGTACAGCAACCGTGGGTTCAATCGCCAGTACTGCAGCAGGTAGGGGGAGGAATACCAAGGATTACTATTAATTGTGTTGAATATTACAAGGTCCTGGTTCAATAAGAAAATGCTTATTTTATTTATTTTTTATTTAATTTTATTTATTTATTTTTGGTACTGAGGCTTGAACTCAGAGGACTTTTTTAATCAAGAAATTTCTATGTTGGGGTTCTCAAAATGGCATTCATCCCACCATCACTGACTCCCAGAAGCTCCTGAGATTCACCTCACCCTGCAGGACAGCACCCGGATTCCCACAGTAGGACAAAGCACCCAGTGTGGGGCAATATTATCCCCCTCTAACTCTTTAACTCCAAAGGAATAACGCAGTCCATTAACGAATATAAAGGAGATCTTAGTGGAGCCCGAGGCACTCTGCCCCACACCCCGGAGGGAGGAAACGGAGCAAGGGAGAAGTTTCCTAACCAAATACCCTAACCCAGCTGGGAATTCCCTGATCTGACTGCTCTTAATTTACCTAATCTTGCATAAAGCGCTGGGAATTGTTCACATTAGCTGTTTGTGCAGCCACGCACCACTGTGACGTTTCCCTGAGGGCGGGGCGGGTTGCTCAGCAAAACAAAAAACAAAAAACAAAAAACAAACTTCCGGAGCCCTCAGACTTCGTGGCCAGAAAACCAGAATCTATTGCCCTGAGATTGGGCCCTTTTCCAAAGGGTCTTTGTGGTGCTGGCAGTTCCTGCTACATTTCCGGCCACTGCCCATGGAGCCTGGAAAGGAGAGGCTTCGGCGCAAGAACTGTAACGCAATCACCGCAATCACCGCGGGAAATAACTCTCCACTGGTGCCCTTGGTTTACAAGTGCTGATTTTAAAGTCCTTTCACCTCTCCAGTTTGCAAACCTCTCTGTTGATGACCTTCTGTCCTTCAGACCGCCCCACTTCTCACCCAAATAGGAGGAGCCTGTGAACAGAACTTGCTCCAGCAGGGCTCATCCCTCTATAGGGGATCCTCTGCTTCAGCCTCTGCTTGAAATCTGCCTCAGGAAGTTTTGAGTATGTGGGGCAACACAGGCTTCCCCTTAGCATCTGAGCTCCTTGCATAGCCAAGGCTTCGTAGGCCTGGACCTCTCTAGTAGGGCGCCTCCTAGTGCTTGCAACTGAGAATCACATAAGCACTGGTACGATCTGGACCATCTTTCACTGGCTTCAGTCAACCCCACAGAGCAGCTCTTGGGACTTCTGAAGATCACAAGACACGCAGAGTGGGTCACCAGTGATCCTGAGGAAGCGAGTCTCAGGCTGGTCACTCTCCTTGGATCAGTCAGAGACTCACACATCTACCATAGGATCAACTCGATTGTCTACAACTTCTGAGCCCCAGGTACAAGAAATATCTAGAGTATGGATTGGCAGAAAGCAACCATCTCAGGATTACAACCTAGGGAGAGCTGAAGACCCCTTTGCAACAGAAAATTTTGAGGAGATCCTCTAAGAAAACCCAGGCCACCGGACTCAACCAAACTGCTTCTCCCCCGACAAGCTCAACTGCGAAGAATCCCCAGCTTGATGTCAGATTTGAACGCACCACCCCATGATACATACTTCCTGACCTAAGGGCCAGAAAAACTCAGAACTTTACCAACTAGGTTTTTTTTTTTCATTTCTTCATTTTTTTCTTTTTAATTTTTTTATTTTTTATTTTTTAAATTTTTAAAAACAAGAATACGGCTGGAATATATTATTTTTAAATTTTTAACATTACTGTGGGTTTTTGGGTTTTTTTTTTCATTTTCCTCTACTCCTTTCTTGCTTTACGAATAATACTGAATTTGGTGTTGGTGGATGTAA